>CM061921.1:148643624-148930750 GCA_031002005.1 Vandiemenella viatica
TTCTGTAGTGATATTAACACCTTTTACTAACCTTTGATATGATAATCCATAATAATCCAGTTCAGTGCACAAGTAATTTCTAATATTTGGCATTTCACTGTTTTAACATACTTTCGAACCAAATAAAGTAATTGTAGGGAAGTAATCAGGCGATTATAAAGATAAATTCACTAAAATTTCGTAGTTTCAGGACGTTTAAATAACTTAAATCAATTTTTAATGCTTCGTCAGTTGCACTTCACTCTAAATAATTTTTATCTCAAAAGCCTAGAGGAACATTCAAAATAAAAAGTAGATTTCCGGAAAGAACCAAAAATCTAAGATTCACGTATAATTATTTCAAGTAATTACCAGCAATAGAACCGATGCTATAGAGATCTTAAAATTGCATCCACGTGTGGAGTTAGAAATATTTTCCAACCGATCTAAAGTAGATACAGAGATGAGACAACTTTCAGAATACGCGAATTTAATTCAGAGAATCTCGTGGTAATTTTATATTTGCAATAAAAGTCCTAGAAATAAAGTTATAAAATTAAAACAAAAATCACACTTTGGTTACAGCGTGGTTAATCTTTCCCTGCACCAATCTTAATAAAAATCACACCAATAAACTCGCGAATTTTTGTAGATCACAGTGAGAATAAAATAATTTGCATAAATCGTGGCATTAATAAAATGGACGAAATGTAGAAATTTTCAGCATAATAGTAAATCCCCAGGTAGGAAAGTAGTCCACCTCCTACGCTGGGAACTTTTAAAACCAGTTGCTTAAAATTATTCATTAAATATTCACTATTTCACAATTAAATATGTCGAAACACTGCCACACTTAAAGTTTTGGATAACTGTTTAGTTACTGAGATATTTCCGATCTAATTCGTTAAAGTGTGGGCAGAAAGCGGCGTTCTGGCTCTGACGTCAGCGAAGGTATAAATTAGAGGCCGAGGTGACGCTATTGTCTTTTTCCGGGTTGCAGTCTTGTTAGTAAGATGATCTAAGCGTGTGTTGGTGTGTTGGCGATTACGACGTTAGGTTGGAGTGCGGGAGTTATGTTGGCATTTCTGAGTCAGCCATTATGGAAGGGGCGTGCTTTGGTTTGACATGAACTTGTAACTTTTCTTTGGGGTTTGTTCGGTGTTACCTCTCTCCATAACCTGTACTTTTGGATCGATTGTTCGATTAGCCTACGCAACTTAAGAAATGCTGTTTGAACTTTGAATTTCATTTTAATAAACTGGAAGAATTTTTGGAAAGTGAACTGTTTCATTTCTGTAGCTGTTACCGGACCTTTCCAATTTATTGGAGGTCCATCAAATCTTGTGTCGTCCGTTCGGCGCACACTTTGTCCTTACATGGGACTGTAAGGCTCGTGTTTGTTCAAATTTCAAACTGTGGAGAGGGTTTACCGATCATCACGGATACCAGTGAGTTTTAACCAAGGATACCATCTTCTTCCGAAACGCCTACATCGACTTCAGCCAACCTGACCACATCACCAACACCGCACGACTGCAGCCGAGGGCAGAGTTCGCAGCCGCCGACGCCTCTTTCACTTCACCTGGAGTGCTGACCTGCGAGGGTCCAGAGGCGCGGTCGACACGGTTTTCGCCACTCCAAGTCGCCCCATTCATCACGCCGACAAAGGACTGCGAGCCTGCACAAAGTTAAGTAAAAGTGTTTTTCATCCGAAATCGGGCCGCTCCATCCTAGACTCTGGCGACAGTTTAGGCCTGCCGGGAGCATTCTTTTCTATCATCTATGCAGTTTCTTCCTTCTTTTTCGTGCTGCATAGAATCATTCACCTTCCATCAATAGTTGACCGAAATATCTTATGATATTACTCAAAGGTTACAATCACAGTAACCGCATTTTTACTATTATTTATGCCATTACGGTGGCAAACTTGTGCTCGATTATACTGAGTGACAAGACTTTGGGGTAATTTATGTTACCTATCAGCCTAATTTTACCTGGCTTTTCATTTTTTTTCGTGTCTACGAGTGAATTAACAGTGTTTTGGAACCTTACGGTGATATGTAACTTCGATCAGCTGTTTTTCTGTATACCTCCGATCAGCTGTTGTATGCGACTCAAAGAGTTTACTACCACAGAGATTGTACATCTGTGCCGATGATTTGCTGAGACACACTGCATAACAGAGATATTTTTTTTCTTTTCTATACCTGTGTTTACCATCTGCTTCAGTGACTGTCTTTGCAATGTTTTCCATGCAGTATGCACAACCGAGAAGAAATTTTTTTTTGTTTTTGTTCATGACGTGTTTGTTTTTTTTCTTTTTTCTAAATACAGTTAAGTTTTTATTGTGAGTTTTTGTTTGTGTTTTTTGGAATTGGGAATTTGTTATTTCACTTTGTCAGTTCAATTTTCTACCCAATCATGAAGCAGCCTAATCTTATAAAAATTAATGTAGACACCTGGTCTAAATATTTACAACCCATTGAAGATAATTTGAATATCTCATTTCCGTTAGTCTCTTACACTGAGGAAATTAACAAAACTATATTATGGCTACAAGATACATATAATGGGAAATGTCAAAGAGTGTGGAACTTGGTTAGGCGCCAGTGTGAAGCTTATAAAAATGAAACTGTGTCTGCGCAAAGTCGCACACAACAATTTATTCAGTCTAGGCCTGGTATACTTTTTGTTAGACTTGCGGTTGAGTTACAAAAGTGGGAATTCTCTACAAAGATTGAAGAACAAATCAAACTTTCCAGCCAAGTACACTTAACTCCTTTAGCAGTTAAATCTGAAGTTGATAACAAGTTACGCTACTATAAAGAAAGGTTAGAATATTGGGCTGATGCTAATCAACTGCAAGAGTTGACAATAATATTTGATTTTATTACAAAGGTAACAGATGAAGTATATAATAGGTTGCTAACCTTCGCTAAAGACCTTAAACACTATGAAATTGAAACTATGAAAACATATTTGTCAAATTTCACGTCCTTCTGTGATAATTTACTGCAACAGGAAGAGGTTGCACAAGGTAATGATCCAACACCTCCTCCTCCTGCTAATGCACCTAACACAAAAACAACTACGGGAGACACTTTGGAACCTACTGTAGATTCATTACCCACAGCTGATCCAGTGGTACACACCACCATTCCTCAGCCATCAGCTGTTTTAGTAAATGCACCTATTGAGCCCCCACTACGACTTACTACTACTGATGCCCTAGTTGGTAATGAAACAGAGCCTTTGCCTGCATCAGCTGATTCAATTCTACATACTTTTGAAAACTCTGAAACCTATTCGGCACCCACGGAGGGGACTGAACCTAGCGTTAATTCAGCAGCTGATACATTACCAACTACTGAACAATTACAACCTATCTCAGTAGAACCAGTTTCTAAAACTGAAAATTCTGTACAATTCTCAGCTGACATTTCACAGGTCACTGACCTGACTCCTGTAGTTAACAATGCTGTAACTGAACTTGTAAAGGCTCATGTACCTGATTCAGAACAAACTATACAATCAGATGATCTTAACAATACTACTGAAAAACCAGAAAGCTTAATTGGTTGTACAACTGACTTAGCACATCCCACTACTATACTGTCAGCTGACAACATGCCAGTACATCCTGAAGCAGTGCAGCTTATTTCTGATATTTGTGGGAATGATGAACCTATGCCAGTAATTTTAGGGAATAGTGATGACTTTAATAATTTCAATGCTCAAAACAATATGCATCACTCAGCTGATTTCCCTACTCCATTAGTTTACACAAAAGAAGTTACTAGCAAACCATTCAACAAGAAGTTGAAAAAGCCAACTTTTGTTGATAAATTAAATATACAGTTGACAACTAAAATGTTCCCTGAGAACAACACTAGAAATTTTTCATTGCTATCAGTGCCCATTTGGGAGACTTACAAATTAACAAAACAGATAGCACATTTCATTCTCTTTCAGAATGTTTCACATGAGGTACTGACTTTGATTTTTAATACTTACCATATTGGGGACAGTATACACCATATCGCCAGAACTTTTTCAAGCAATAAAAACCTCAGTACAGCTTACTATGACATTGTGCTGAAACTCTTTCATTCCTGTGATAAGGAAGAAAATGGTGTACACCTTTCACAACCCACAGTACCCATGCTATATCAGCACAGAAAGACTAATAAAAATAAAATTATTTTCAGCTATCAATGCTTTGGGAGGGCTCCTAAATTTAAAAGCCATGTGAACCCTTTCACTCCAACAAAGACATACTCTTTGCTGAATGGAGGAATGTTCTTAAACTTAAAATTAGTATACCTCACAAGGTGCCAACACAATTATCCTACCTTTTGAGGATATGTAAGACAATTCCTGCCATTTTTAATATTTTTCTACTCTATTTTGGGATTTTTTGTATTTGTTTATCTGAGTCTTTTACTCAGCTGAGTTTGATTTTTGAAGTTGTATTGGGACCAGAAGTTTTGCAAACTCTTTACTTTTCTAATGAGTACTTTCATCTAATAATATTTGAACATCTACCTTGGGAAGTCATACGCCAGATTAGATTGGATAGAATTTCTGAGACACCAAGGGCGGAGCTTATGGATGTTGAGATGGATTGTCAAAGGGATAAAGTTGTTTGTGCAAGTGAGGAAGTTGATGCTCTAGTTAAAGTAGAGGTGGAGATATAACATGTTTTCCTATATTTTTGGGGGAGGCTGGAAGAGAAGAAAGTACCATTTTGGGGGAATGCATTATTGTTATTTTATTAATAGGGCCAGGAAATAGAGTCCTGCCTGCGAATCCCATTATTATTAGGGCCAGGAAGCAAAGACTTACCTGCGAATCCCATATTTGACTCACCTGCGAATCCCATAATTATTAATTGCATTTCCACCCATCATTATTATTATTATGTATCAGTGTAACAAAACAAGGCGACCTCCTATATTAAAACACATTAGGCATCACCTAGGGATGACCTCACATACACAAATAAGGCGTCATTGTTATTTCATATAGTTACACAATTTCATACACAATACATATATATATATAGGAAACATGAGCAGTCAACACACTATAGAGACAAAAGCGGATATGACCAAGTTTGTTACACATAATGGAATCTTGGAGATATGATATTAAAACTGATGTGAGTTTACATTCTTGTTGCTGAAGAATGAATTGAAAGCTATTTTGGAAGTTATGTACTGTCTTAAGTGTTTATCTATGTACCGTAGAACGGTTTTGGGATGGCAATTCCTATTGTCTTGTACACTAAGAAGGTTGAATGATGTTAGTAATGTGATGAGGATACACACATACTTTCAAATATTTTTATAGTAAAAATAAACCACTCTAAGCAAACTTTTTATAATAAACTTTCCTATACATTTTCCTACTTTAAGTAACACTTTCTTCGCTTTGTCTTATTTACCCAACTTAGGTTGAGGATTTTTTGTGCTTTGTTGCACCTTAGGCACTTCATAGTGACCTTAAGCAATCAGAATTTTGAGAGTAATGTTCATTATTAACAATACACTATAACACTTGAACTAACTTTCCTAAACTATAACTGATTTGAGTATACAACTTTTCTTGTGACATTATTCTGAGATATTTGGTCCAGGGGACACACACCCCATTATAACCACACATAACCAGGACCTACCTCTTTTGCAGAATAAGTTGTTATAATATTTATAAAGGATATGTGATTTTTTTTTGCACCAGTGTACTGGTGAACACAACGAGGGTTGTGATACTTCAACAAAAAAAGATCTTTTGTAACATTTCATACACACATACACTACTTTTATACTCTCATTTTACACAGCAGTGTACTGCTGCTTGGAAACTACGTTTCCTTATAAGTTACAATTTACCCCTACACATTTTTAGATGTTCTTTTATTATGGGGATAATATTTTGTCAATAAATCTAATAAGTAATATTTTTTATGATTGTAATAAATTCAGTTGAATTGAGTGATCCAATAACTTGGCTTGGACCAAGTTCATTTTCATATGTTTTAATTTGATATGGTTTATGCTTGTATTTTTCTTGTACTTTTATTGTTAGGGTTTCCTTTGGATAAATTTTTGTAACATTACTTACTTATAGGACTTATAACTTGTACTTGTTTTCCATTTTACTTACTATTTGCAATTATTTTATCACCGTTTACGAGGTGAATATTTCTCTTTGTTTCATTTGCCAACAACTTGTGAAAATTTCATTGTAAATACTATGATTATTGTAATCTTACTTTTGTACCTATTTCTGTATTTGATCTTAATTTTTCCTTAGGTATATGTTAGTCATTAAGAACAATTTGGCCGCCACTAATTCCCGTATTTCGTTTTCTGTTTTGTATCTTTCACAGACCAGCTAGCTGACCGAGTTTCCCCAGGCTACTCCTGCTGCGTCAGGAACCGGGGATGATGGACTGTACTCGGCAGAACTAGCCATAAGGCTGTTGGTTTATATAAGTTACGAGCCTTAAAGTCTGCGCCCGTTTCAGGACTTGGGTTTTCACCCATTTAGGGAGTTATGTAGCAAGGGTGTGAGGTGTGAAAAGGGGAAGGTGGTAAGGCCATAATAAAACAGTGTAATATGCAAACAAAGACGTTCACAGAACGAAAGACTTTCCAATATGGAATTGTAAAGAAAGATTATTTGTAAAACACCATTTTGTTCCTTATGTTTATGCTTATAAAATATTAAACCTTAAGGTTTTTCTTTCTTAAAACAGATCGAATATTCCTTGTATAATATTTGTCAATGTACTTTTGTAATTTACATGTACACAATTTATGTTTTATATTGATAATATGTTTGATAGTTCGACAATTTTGTGAGAACACACATGCTTATAATTTTGTGATCATTTTTTATATTTTTACATTTTTGTTATTTGATCATAAATTCTCAGTAATATCAATCTTTTAAGAGTGAATGAGTTTGAAAATTTTTGTAATAATCTTGTGAGAGAAAGTTAAAGTTTTGAGATTGTGATAAATGATAATATTTTGTTTTGAGTATGAATGATGGAGAGAGAACCGAACCAACAAGAGATAGTTAGATTTTGTGGGAGTAATTCATTTCATTTGGGGAATTTAAATTTTTTTTTCTTCTATTTTTCAAGATATTCAGTTAGTTTTCTTGGGAAAATAACCTCAATCTTCGGGGGGCATGTAAGCATCTTAGAATTTTGGTTAAATTCTAGCCTCTCACCTTTAGACATTAGAGGGAAAGTTTACTCTGTAGTAGAAGATAGTTTCGTTTCATGGTTAGGTTATGAGAGTAAGGCTTTGTATGGCATAGAGATACCGTAACCTATCACACTAAATAAAACCTTTTAGGGATAATAAATGCACCCATAATTAAATAAAGGCTCTAAATAAACCTTTAATAACAAAAAGAAGACATCAGGTTGGGAGGAAAGAGATTAAATCCCACAACTTCAATTTCAAATAATAGATTTTGATATAAGTTAACTTCGTAGTTTCTAAACCAATTTGAATGCAGTAAAGACCTTTAGTAGTTGTTAAACGCCGAATATAAACTCTGAATAATAATAAACAAACTTTTAGTCAACTGGAAATTAAACAATCAGTAATAATATTACCTTGGACTTAGGAATTGCTAACTGGGGAACATTTTGTCATTTTAAACCAATTTTAGGAGCAATAAAGTAACTTAATAGCAAATAAACCAACTAAAGTAACTTTCTGTAGTGATATTAACACCTTTTACTAACCTTTGATATGATAATCCATAATAATCCAGTTCAGTGCACAAGTAATTTCTAATATTTGGCATTTCACTGTTTTAACATACTTTCGAACCAAATAAAGTAATTGTAGGGAAGTAATCAGGCGATTAAAAGATAAATTCACTAAAATTTCGTAGTTTCAGGACGTTTAAATAACTTAAATCAATTTTTAATGCTTCGTCAGTTGCACTTCACTCTAAATAATTTTTATCTCAAAATCCTAGAGGACATTCAAAATAAAAAGTAGATTTCCGGAAAGAACCAAAAATCTAAGATCACGTATAATTATTTCAAGTAATTACCAGCAATAGAACCGATGCTATAGAGATCTTAAAATTGCATCCACGTGTGGAGTTTAGAAATATTTTCCAACCGATCTAAAGTAGATACAGAGATGAGACAACTTTCAGAATACGCGATTTAATTCAGAGAATCTCGTGGTAATTTTATATTTGCAATAAAAGTCCTAGAAATAAAGTTATAAAATTAAAACAAAATCACACTTTGGTTACAGCGTGGTTAATCTTTCACTGCACCAATCTTAATAAAAATCACACCAATAAACTCGCGAATTTTTGTAGATCACAGTGAGAACAAAATAATTTGCATAAATCGTGGCATTAATAAAATGACGAAATGTAGAAATTTTCAGCATAATAGTAAATCCCCAGGTAGGAAAGTAGTCCACTTCTACGCTGGGAACTTTTAAACCAGTTGCTTAAAATTATTCATTAAATATTCACTATTTCACAATTAAATATGTCGAAACACTGCCACACTTAAAGTTTTGGATAACTGTTTAGTTACTGAGATATTTCCGATCTAATTCGTTAAAGTGTGGGCAGAAAGCGGCGTTCTGGCTCTGACGTCAGCGAAGGTATAAATTAGAGGCCGAGGTGACGCTATTGCCTTTTTCCGGGTGGCAGTCTTGTTAGTAAGATGATCTAAGCGTGTGTTGGTGTGTTGGCGATTCCGACGTTAGGTTGGAGTGCGGGAGTTATGTTGGCATTTCTGGAGTCAGCCATTATGGAAGGGGCGTGGCTTTGGTTTGACAGGAACTTGTAACTTTTCTTTGGGGTTTGTTCGGTGTTACCTCTCTCCATAACCTGTAACTTTTGGATCGATTGTTCGATTAGCCTACGCAACTTAAGAATGCTGTTTGAACTTTGAATTTTCATTTTAATAAACTGGAAGAATTTTGGAAAGTGAACTGTTTCATTTCTGTAGCTGTTACCATACCTTTTCAATATTTGGGTCATTAAATATTGTGGCGACCTGTTAGCATTCTTGTTGTATCCTGGCAACATGGTCAAGTTAAATTAAAATATGCAACAAACTTTCATTGGACAGTGAGGTGCCACCAAGACTGTTAGATAAGGTACTTAGGCGATACCAACCCCAGTGTCGGTCTATGTCCTTACAGTCTAAGAAGTAACTGTGAATGGAACTCAACCGAGAACGAATGGAATGCGTTAAAGACTGAAATAATGAAAGCTGGTAAAGAAACATTAGGCTTAAGCTCAGAAGATAGAGCTAACCGATGGAAGGAATACATTGAGAAACTGTATGTTGGGGATGACTTGAACAATAGTGTAATGGAAAAGGAATGCGATGTCGACATTGATGACTTGGGAGATACTGTTTTGAGGACAGAATTTAATAAAGCTCTGAATGACTTGAAAGCAAATAAGGCTGTTGGAATTGATGAGATCCCTGCAGAACTTCTTAAATCCCTAGGGGAAGAAGGAATCGAAGGATTATTCAAGCTGATATCATAAAGTTATGAAACAGGAGAAATTCCAACTGACTTTAATAAAAATATAATCTTCACACTTCCAAAGAAAGTACAAGCCGACAAATGTGAGAATTATCGCACCATTAGTCTAACATCACGTGCTTCAAAATTACTGACCAGAATAATATACAGAAGGATGGAAAGGGTAGTAGAAGAGATAGTAGGTGAAGATCAGTTTGGGTTTAGGAAAATTCGCAGTACAAGGGATTAATACTTGAAGGGCGGATCAAGAAAAACAAAGATACTTTTATGGCATTTGTTGATTTAGAAAAAGCTTTTGATAATGTTAGGTGGGACAAGATGTTCAAAATTTTAAAGAAGACAGGTCTAAAGTATCGAGATAGAAGAATACTTTATAAACTATATAAGAATCAAGTGGCTATAACAAAAGTAGAGAATCATGAGAGACATGCATCAGTGAAAAAGGGTGTGAGACAAGGCTGTAGTCTATCTCCGTTAATATTCAACTTGTATGTAGAAGAAGCAATGAAGAAAGTCAAAGAAAAATATCCGTGTGGCATAAGTTTTCAGGGAGAAAAAAAATCAGTATGCTACGATTTGCTGATGACATTGTCTTGTTAGCAGAGAAGGCCGAGGATATTGAGAAGTTACTGAATGGCATGAACAAAATACTGAAGGAAGATTTTGGACTGAATATAAATCAAAGCAAGACAAAAGTGATGAAATGTAGCAGAAATGATACCAATACTAGTAGATTAAATATAAAAATAAGATCAGATGCAATAGGAGAAGTAAGTGAATTCTTTTACTTGGGAAGCAAAATTACAACTGATGGCCGAAGCAGGAATGATGTTAAAAGCAGAATAGCACTAGCAAAAAGAGCCTTCATGAAAAAGAGAAACCTTTTAGTTTCAAATATTGATCTAGGAATTAGAAAGAACTTTTTTAAATTCTATGCATGGAGCACAGCACTTTATGGTAGCGAAACATGGACTTTACGAATACCAGAAAGAAAGAAAATTGGAGCTTTTGAAAGGTGGTGCTCCAGAAGAATGCTGAAAATTACGTGGACAGACAAAGTAAGAAATGAACGAGTTTTGGAAATGATGGGTGATAAAAGAAGTTTATGGAAGAAGCTTACAGAAAGAAGAGACAGGCTGGTAGGTAATATTTTGAGACATGCAGGATTGGTTAATTTGTTAGTGGAGGGAACAGTCAAAGGTAAGAACTGTAGAGGAAGACAGAGATTAGAGTATATGAAGCAGATAATTGAGGACGTGGGTTGTAAGGGGTATGTAGAAATGAAGAGATTAGCACAGGATAGGAAGGGATGGAGGATTGCATCAAACCAGTCAAAAGACTGACGACAGCAAAAAATGTTTTCTTTCCCTTGTTGGCTTAGTAACAGGATAATGACTGACGAGAAGGCCAAGGAAAATTTCACAGGAAATTCGATACCTACAAATTGTTGTGATTCAAAGCAAAGAAACTTATGGATCAATAAAATTATCAACCAGGTAAATACAGAATGTCTTTCATAATGCTTTTCAACACTATTACTGCTTTCAAATACATATATTCATTACTTCCATTCAAAACAGCTATTCCTTTCTGTAGACTAAACAATAAGAATCATCATAAAACACAAGGCTCAACAGCTGCAAGGCCATAGATTACTCATATCACATCCTTACAGCAATAAAATTATAACAATCTCATTTAAAAAAACCTTCACCAAATGTCACATTTAAAATATCACCGTAATATGGCTAGTTGGTTTTCCATAATATGTTGGTTTATATTAGATACAAATATAAATTTAAAATTAATAGTTTGGTCAAAACAAGTTAAAATTCGTATTTAGTGGTTATTTATTTATTTACTATGATATTTTTACAAGATATACAAAGCTAGAACAGATGTACATATCACAAGCTTGTACAATTTTATATCTCTGGATCTAATGTTTCTATCCAATAAACTGCACTGATCGATGCATTGTGTACTTCTGCTATTTTTCCTTTGTATATTTGGAGAGGGCAGTCAGAAACAATGTGGTGGATTGTCTGTAAGGTGGCTCCACAGTCACAATTTGCAGTACCTACCCAAGCCCCATTTGTGTAACAAGTAGCCGCATCTGCATTGTCCTGTTCGAATCTGACTGATGACTCTCCATTGCAGTCTTCTCCATGAAACTCGCACAGCAGATGAACAACAGATACAGTGCATAGGGAGAATATTTAGTGGTGATGCATGATCAATTGTAGAATAGCAACTGATTTTTGTGAAAGAAGGGGTCTATAGGTGAAAAAAAGATTGTACACTTGGGGCACACCAATTTTCTGTTCATTATTTCCACAACATGTTCCACTAAATTACCACTCAAATTAACGATAATGCTGACTGGTCACTAATGAAAAGTTACTTCAAATTTGTGTTTCAAAAACCACATTAACAGCATAAATAAACATTATTAAATTTATTGTGCATTGTCGAGACTAGAAAATTGTTGATCAACACTGATACAATTCATTTGTAGTTGTTCTTGCAAATGGTCTCAAACAATCCCCTCAACATATTTTCCAACATCAAATGAAGTAACTTCACGAATTGAAAGTCTCAAAATCTTCCTCAATACTAATCAACTATCATGACAGTCCTTCACCAAATTTTTTATTGACAAGTATTAAGCCAAGTTGTTCTGCAGCTACCTGTGCAAACTAACCCACAAACTACCTGACACCTCCTGCTGAAAGCAAACATATTCCTGTCTTAGAGAATTCAAAGTAAGATCTATGGCATGTAACTACCACATGCTTTCAACAAGACAAAGGGTATGGCTTTTAGACTCTCCAGGTGACATCTCGTTGTAAAACAGTGAACATTTCAACTGACATACTAGAGTGTTTTGCTGCTTTAAGTGGCATCAGATGGAAAGCCTGGAAATCACCGACTCTGGAAGCCTACAAATATGACAAGTGGACTAGTTCTGTGTGTTATAAAAAAAAGGAACAGTAATCAGTAGGCTCTTACTTGGTTTGCTGGCACATTTGCTGCCGACGTGTGTAAAGAGATGCTCCTCCTTCAGACATGTAGCCATCACAAACATCTGGCAATGGATGTGACAGTGCTCCTGTTCTCATCATTTCTCCATCTGACAAATAACCTAAGAATAAAAAAACCGGTTGTGTATAAGGATTAAGAAGAAGTTACTGAAGATTAAAAAGGGCAGAAATATTAATTAATTAGTTTAAATTAAACTAAGGAAAAAGGAAACTGCTTTAGGCAATATAATTGCAAGGAAGGGAAAATGACTCATCACTCACCAAAGTTGAAGGCAGCGACGAGAGAAGAACATATATTACAAACACACAAATAAACTCGATATTTCGGTTATTAAACCTTATTCATGACTCATTTTCTCCGTCATGAATAAGGTTTAATAACCAAAATATTGAGTTTATTTGTGTGTTCGTAATATATGTTCTTCTCTCGTCGCTGCCTTCAACTTTGGTGAGTGATGAGTCATTTTCCCTTTCCTTGCAATTAAGTAACTAGTTTAGTGAGACCATTAGGGACTGTCATTGAAGGATGGAACAGGGAAAATCAGAGGAGTATCTTCTCCACATAAACAAGAAGACTAAATAATTGGAAATGGATCCTGAGGATATTATTATGGAACTGAAAAAGCTAAATAAGTATGAATAATATTAGAACTGATGTACTGTGGGTTTGTACCATATCTTGAATTATTATTTAGATTGAATTTGGAGAATGCTACTTACTGGACAGCAAAAGTGTACTATCAGTATTGTTCCATTGAGGGGCAACAAATGAGGTTGAAAATTGCAGGCCAATTAGTTTGACATCAGTGGTAGGGAAATTGATAGAGAGATTTATATGCAGCCAAATAAGAATTGCCTATTAGGAAATAAATGGGTATACAAAATTACAACATGGGTTTAAGCAAGGATATTCATGTGAATCTCATTTAGAGGGCTATAAAAAGGTTATTTCAGATGATATGCAGAAGGGAGGCCAGTGTGGCAATAGAGCTCTCTAATGCATTTGACAGAGTGAGGCATAACATGGTAGTAATAAAGGTAAAAACTATATGAGTGGATGAAAAAGTGACTTTCTGGTTAAAGGAATTCTTAAAAAGAAAAACAGTTGTGGTAGGAAATACACCAACAAAGTAGAAGGAAGTGAAAACTGGAATGTCAGAGTAGATTACTGTAACCACTGCTGTTCAGTACTCTATCAAATGACTGTGTTGATGGTTTAGTCAGAAGTTACAGAGGTTGCTGATGACAATGTTACACAATAGGATTAAAATGAAAGAGGCCTGTGTGGAGATATGGACATGACATTTAGCTTGGTATGTTAATATGGAATGATCAAAATTCTAAAAAAAAGACAGCTTATTATTTTAAACACACAGAAAAATAGATTTTTTGTCATTGTAGGATGTTAAAGGGATTACTTGTCAAAGATCTTAAATGTAAATACTTTGGCACAACATTTGATAGTTACCTCAATTGGGCAAGACACATCTGGTAGGCAGTAGGGAGATGTCTCAAAATACTTTGAATATGGTGTTTTAGTGTGGGACACACATTTTAGGTATCAAGAAAGGGTGCAAAGGAGGGCTGCTAGATTTGGCTGTGGAAAGTACCACAGCAAATGGAATAAATTAACAAGGGAAATGTTGAACAATTCAACAGAAACATTGAATGAATTTAAACTCTGTAAAGGACAATAGCAAGAGTGGTGGTATCATTCTCAATGAATACGGTTTAAAAAAAAAAAATGAAAGTTGAAAGTAGGTATGTAGGGAAATTACCACTGGCACATGTGCTCCACTGCAATTAAATTATCTCAAATTATCCTAGAACTATCAGAAATAATAAATAAAAAAATTGAAAAAAAATCTGAACTTCTAAAATGTAAATTAAGCCAGTAACAAATATCTACAAGGAAAAAAAACATAACTTTTTTTTCCCTTAAGACCTTTGGCATGGAAACAAATTGTGCGAGTTTCACATACTGGACATCAGTAATGGTTTGACACCCTGTTGTGATGATCCCAAAAAGATGTATTTTGTCTTTTTCTTTTTTTGACTTGTTAATTCCATAAACTCAGTCAACTTCCATAAGCTCTTATCATTTAACCATAACACTACACAGCACTTTAATCTTTGCTGTAGAATTATTCACCAACAAAAAGAATGGGACAGAAGTTTAAACAAAGCAAATAAACAGCTATATAACAAAGTAATTTCTGTAATGTAATCTTCATGCGCTTCCAACAATATGGTGTCACAAAAATAGAATGTTTCAACAACTGGCTCTGCTGTCTTCATCAGGTGTTGCGTGGTTTCCGATGGTTGTAAGCCTGCCGATACCAACTCGACTGACCTGCCTCAATCACACTTCCACTTATATTCTAAGTGGAACCTGACATAAGAGGGAGTGTGACATGAGGCAGGTCAGCAACGGCAGTGCCAGCATGCTTACAACCACCAGAAGCCATGGTGAACCTGATGAAGACAGCCTAGACAACTGTCGAAATGTGTTTTTGCAACACCATCTGGCTGGATATCCATTAAGATTACATTTCAGTAACACACCAGGAAAGCTCCACTCACATAAAGCGATTTCTGGCTGAATAATGAAAAAAAAAAAAATCACTTATGCTGCTACAGATGGAGAAAAGCTGCAAGGAAGAAATGGTTAATACAAAAAAAAAAAAACAAAAAAAAAGTGAACAGCCAGTTATGGAACGTGAACAAGTCAGTAGAAAAATGAAAAGGATTGGCAGGAAACAAAAAGAAAATACATTTAATTGAAAATATAACAGGTGGAAAAGGATGCAATAAATAAGGCAAGAGAATTCTACCACCCAACAAGATAATTCAGGAAAGGATACATAGCAACATTAGACTTGAGGACAATGGTGGAAATCTTATTACAGATGAAGGAAAAGAATTAGAAGAGTGGAAATGATATTCTGAAGAATTTATAAATAGGTCGGGGAAACTGTTCTGGCGAATTTTTAAAATGAGCAGCTGAGGATGGAATAGCCGATGTTGAAAGAGGTGGAGAAGCAATTCGGTCAATGAAGAGGAAAAATTCATCAGAAATAGATGGTATAAATGCCAAGATACTGCAAGAGAGAAAAGTAGTAGTGCAACAGAAAATACATCAGCTTATCACACTAATCTTCAAAAAGGAATAATACATGAAGGATGAGAGGTGGCAGCGATTTGCTTCAGTTTTAAGAAGTCCAATTAATTGTGCAAATTATGGAGGTATCTCGCTATTATGTGTTGCATACTAAGCTCGGAATTTGACATTACTCAGAAAACTACACCCATAGAGGAGACTTTGGGATACCAACAGGCAGGCTTCAAGAAGAACAAATTTACCTCTGATCAAATGCGTGTTATATGGAGAATAAGTAAGAAGTACTGAGAGTTTAATACGTCCAGTGTGTTCCTTCCCCCTCACTCCCTCCCCCTTGATCCATCCAAGTACCACATGCCTCTCATCCTGTTTTATGCAGTTGGTCAGTATGAATTGTGAGAGGGTGTGAAAGACCTGTGTCCTGCATAAATTCAAACAGGATTTGTTAGTTCCAGCATACTTAACCTACAGGAGGAATATTTGTGTTGCCAAACGTCTGTAAAACATGTAACTCTTGTGTTCTATATGATAAATGTATTTTTGTTTGTGTGATTTGTAGTTTATGAAGAAGAGATTGGGGACCATCTAAGCTCAGCATTCCCCTGGATGATTGCAGAAACTGACTAAAATCCGCAATCAGGATGGCTAGTGCGAGGGGATCTGGACTTGTTCCTGGCCCTATTGTACCACAAAGAATCAGTGAGATGGCACCTTAATGCACGCAGCCACACTGGTGGGTAACATTCTGATTTTTATGATCTTCAGTCTATTTTCTATATGTTCTGGTCCAATTTTTCCAAGATATTTTGTTCTGGCTATTTTAATGTATATTATTTCTTGCTCACATTCTATACCAGTTTATTTCTTAATTTCTTTCGTTTAAAAAAATAAATATATATCAAACTAGACTGATTAAATCTTTTCAAGTTTGAAAGTCAATTTACTTGCATGAAACTGTTAACTTCCCATATTATGCATAACACTAGAAACACCTTCATTTTGCAGTCCTGAGACTTTAAATGAAATTGTTGTGCAACCAGCAAACAAACTCGGTTACCTTTCAATGTAAATACTATTGAAATAAGTAGAATGCCAGTGACTAATCCATTAAGATCATTATGGTAACTGTTGTTCAGAGTTTAAACAACAAACATGACTTGCATTTTCATCCCAGCAATTGAGATTTTAGGAATACCCATCACCCATTCAAAAAAAAATTTAACATAATGTTATAGGTTATATTTCCAGCCCACCAGCAAAAGCTTTCTTTTGTAGATTACAAATGGATAATGACGACAATGAATTTATCATTATACACTGAAAATAAGGAAGGGTAGAGAAAATAACCCATCATGGATGAAGGCAGGAGGGCTATTACAAATATAAAAACATGAACACACTTAACAATATTTAAGTGAATAACCTTACTCATGCTGGAATGTTGGAGGCAAGATATATGGCAAGGGTAAAGAAGAATTATTCATGTGGTAGGTCTGGAAGTGTATACATCTTTCTCCTTGCCACATGTCTCACCTCCAACATTCCAGCATGAGTAAGGTTATTCACTGAAATACTGTAAAACATATTCACGGTTTTGTGTTCATCAGACCCTCCTGCTTTTATTTGTGGTAAGTGACGAGTTATTTTCCTTTCCTTATTTTCATCTGTAGATTACAGTGATGTGAATAGTAGTAAATGAAAATAGGTACAGTACTACATCAATCTACTTTTTTTTGTTTTACTTTCATATTAACAAGAGGTTTTTATTCATTTCATGATTCATTCTTTCTTGGATCTTTCAGCACTGAGATCAAAAGCATGATGTGCGATTCCACCAGTGCAGAGTCTAGAGTAGATAGTGGAGTCTATGCAAATGTTGGTAGTTTGTCATAGTGATATATTACAACAGAAGAGAATTTGGGAAATTTAAGAATGTGTGAATTAGTACATATATGGACAAGAATTTGACACGTGGTAAACTCAAGAGCAATTGAAGGAGAGGCAGCTAGTGTTTTGAAAATGTGGCACCATAGGCAGCCCTGCAAATGTAAAGTAGATGACATTAGTACAGATCTGAAAATATAAGGAGTAATGCTCGCAGTGTCAGTAATAGTAGAATGCAGTGTAGGGAAGATGAAAAATCTTAGTGCATTTGATGATGGGCAAATTGTTAGAGACGAATGAATGGTGAGAGGCTGCGTGCAACACCATTCAGCAGTGAAAAACAGTATTTTAAAAACTTTTAAGTCTGTGTATCTATAGTTAGTGACAAAGCGAGCATAGTCGCTGACAGAGAAATTTTGAAGGAGATGTTTCTGGCCAATGGCTACAGCCTTGATATTATCAATAAGGCCACCACAATGCTTGAAACTTAAGCACTTCCCTGTACTCCAGCACCGGCAGAAGAAGCTAGAAGACAAACAGACAGACCCATGGCAGTATTATGCTACATCCAGGAGGTAAATGATAAAACTGGCCACCTTTTTAAAAAAGAAAAATATCCATCCAATATATAAGACACCTAGGAAGATTTCTGATGTGCTAATAAAGGTTAAGCATAGGAGGGAGAAATTGCAGATAGTAGGTGTATACCAAATACCTGCAGCTGTGGCCAGGGGTATGTAGATGAGACGGGACTCACGATCAAGGAAAGGTTGAGGGAACACACAAGACATTTTAAAAATAATGACATCAGCAAATCAGCTGACAGTGAGCGCGCTATTTCATTCAGTGACACAAGAGTACTGGTTCATTAAAGCAGATGGTGTCCCAGGTGAATGAGAGAAGCATTTCTACAATAAAAGAAAACAGAAAATATGAACCTGGACAGTGGGCTACAACTTGACCAAATATGGTCAACTTTGCTCAGGAAAAAGTGGGACGCAAGAGCCCACTGGACTGGCCACGCTGGCGATGGGATCTTCAGTGCTCTTTAGAAGCTATTTATAGGCGGTAGTGATTCCAGGCATGGTAGTCTTCTAAAGAAAGCCACAGAATGATGGCCAAAATGTCAGGTTTCAACAAATTTACAAGATTTCTTCCGGAAAGCCAAGATAACATTGACATCAAATGCGGAAGTCTGGGAAATCAAAACCAATTCTAGCCAACACACCACATCTGCACTAAATTTCTGTAACTCACCATAGAGCTACTCTACGAACAAATTTTCTATGCTTCGACCAACCCAAGGCACAACTACTCCTATCTGGCATCAATAGAAACCTTATGTTCCTGACCTACATCACTCTTGGTGTTAATCTGTAAACAATATCCTTCATTGTAAGCAAAACTTTAATGGTTTCACCCAAGAAATGTGACTGACTCCCCATTCCCAAAATCCTTAAATCTTCCAGTATGCTTAATTGAGCCACACAATCTCAGCAATATCCTGGTCTGCTAACAACTCCAATAAGTCACAACACTGTTCCTTCTCCTAACTGAACATGTTGCAAAACATGCATCTTGCTGTAATAATCTGTTGTAATCCCAACACAGAGGAAACTCTTCTCAATATCACCCACATCAGCAATCAGTCCCCCATAAGAATAAATAGTAAAGAAAGATTACTTTTGTGGTCTTTTACTGCTAATAAGTCGGCTAACAGTCACAGCTGATCAGAATGAGACACTAATTCACTATTATTGTTCTTAACATGACACGTATTTAAGAAAGGCGTATGTATACAATTTACGTGTCATCAACTGCGACGTGATGTTTATTCCACTACAAAGGATTATGATTTGAGTTTTCTAAATTAAAACTTGATTAGAACTATAATTGAGATTATGGGCACATTTTCTAATTTATTAGGTCATAATGTTACAAACATGGTTGTCACCAAGTTTTAATGGCTTATCTTTCACTATCATTACATTAGGTTATATCATCAAGCTGCACAACATGAACTGAAACAAGTGGTGTAAACTGTACTCCAGATTGACCTCAATGCTTACTCACTAAGCATTACAACTATTGTAGTGTATAGCCATTCATAAATAAAGCTATTGTACTGGGGTCTTTCTTCATAACATATTTTTGTAAGCCTGCATTTTAGATGGTTTCATTTGAAGCAGTTTTCAGACTAGTAACTCATTTTTTCTTATACCTTGCATCCTAAAGTTATCCAATTGTTATTTACCTGACGACATCCGCAGGTCAGCCTCACAGTATCCCCCATCACCAACTCCTCGTTTGAAATCAACAGATATATTTAATTCTGTGCTGTAGTTAAGACTTCTGACATCACCTTGTGGTCCTACAAAATGCAAACAAAAAATAAAAATGAAGCCGTTCTATTAATATCTGAAAATGAAAGATCAATTTACTCAAAACCTTATAGCATTTGATATGTACAGGGAGCAAGTATGATAACGAAACTGAAATGATAGTCGCAGAATACAAATTTATTAAATACTTTAAACAGCAAATATATCACAGTACTAAATAAATAAAATATTATACTAAAATATCAACAGATTCATTGAAATATCAAGCTAAGGATAGTGACTAACTGAATTTTCCATAAAATCCACAAGCAATATAAATCATTACTTTGAACAACTGAATTTTCATGCGACTAAATTGTCATAGAATGCACTAACTCTAGTATGACTTTTTTCAGAACAAATGTGTGATACTTAGGTGAAACTTTACTGTACACACTGGAAATCAGTACTAAAATCTATACTAAGGTATACATATGAAACTAAGATTTCTAAGTAACACCTGCAATTTTAATTTGAATATTATCAGGTTTACTTTTTCCCCCCCTTTCTTCTGAGGTCATTGGAGCCAAGAGAGGATGTGGGACCAGAAGTGGGAAGGAATTCAACCACAGCAATACATTCTTCTGGAGTGATTTTGGGGAACCACTGAAAACCAAAATCTGGCTGGCCAGACTGGGAATCAAACACACGTCCTCCCAGACGCATGTCTCAGTATCAGGTTCACAGTATAAGATGAATCTAATAATGGCAAATAAACCGCAAAAGCAAATATGAATGATAACAGAGTGGAAATTGGTGTAAGTACATATGTATGTCTATGAAATTTTCTATAGTTTGCTACAGAAAACGCCTGGTTTTATATAAGCATAACTGTTTTAAGGGTATTTGGAAATTATCCTTTTCTATAAATTTAGTCTTTCTCGAACGCAATTCAAGTGTTGGTTCACAGGTTTTGGAATACAAGTCAATCAGGCACATAAGCTTCATGAAGACACATTGCTAGTAATTGTATCTTTGGTAAGCTCATTCAACAATGGGATCTGGTTAATACTGCTTTTCAATTTTCCTTCAAAAGCTCATGTTGGGATTGTAACATCAGGTTTAGTAGAGTTGGAGACATAGGCTTAGAAGTTTTCTGGATTACTATAAAGCAATGGGAAGGGAATCTAACATGACATATTGTAATTTAGGAATGTAGTTGAGACCTTAATCAACCTCTTCCATAACATAAACACATCAATGTTATTGTTCCGTGAAGTGCTTCCACAGAAAAGTTACAATCTGCTATCACTGTACTGAACCTACTGCTTTTGTTTCAGCAGCCTTTTTTTTTTTTTTTTTTTTTTTTTTTAAATGGCTTCTCCAATTGTTGACTGTTATTAAGAACACAATACACTCATCCTATCATTCCTACACTTACATTAAAGACACAAATAGAATATTTTCTATATAGCAGTCCTCTATAGCCCACCCTTTTGGCACAGTTGGCTGTGGCGTCATGATGGTGTCCAGCACTAACACAGGGTTGGCTGGTTCGAGTTCTGGTGGTGAAGAAAGTTTCATCTCTAAAACCTGGCTGGTAGGATAGGAGAGGAGGTGGTTCATAATTACTAATCACCAGATTGTGCAACAAAGTCCCAAATTAAATCCCAAAACCCTCGAGAGAGTATATGGAGTGAGGGCATATGACACTACCATTTTAAGTACAGTCATCCCATTTCATTCCCAGATACACATATCTGCATACACCTTTATGGCACTTCTTTTCATCGATGTTAATGATCCTATTTCTGTCTTGTATACAGATATAAGAAAGTAATACATAATTAGAATATTGGTAATTTCACCTGCCAATTTGGACGTGTGTTATCAAGTGCCACTATACACAGGACGTGTAATAGGCCCTATACTGGCTTTAATAGTTATGGTTATTAGGAAGGTTCATGTAAGGGAGCGCGCACAACCTACATGGCTCGGTCCAGGGGGGGGGGGGGGGGTTGGCTAGAAGGCTATGCTGGGATACGTGGGGAAGGGGGGGGGGGGTTCCGAGTCAGGACACGTAGCATTCTTTTCATAACATTTTTCACAGTTAAAATGAGGAACAGAACACACAACAGCATGTGAATATTTATTTCCCTCAATTAATCATCTCCGTTTGTAATTTACAATAGTCTGACAAGAGAAAACAGTACAAAATGTCTGGAATCAAAAGGTGGGAAAAAAGCTACATGCTACGTGGGGGGGGGGGGGGGAGGGTAGGGCCAAAAGCCACACAGGGCTATGTGGGGGAAGGGGGGTTTCACAGGAGACCAAAATGGAGCTACGTGGTTTATGCATGCTCCCTAATGATCAAGGTGAATGCCAAAAGTGTTACCATTCCCTATCTCAACTACACATTTAACAAAGTAACACATAAACTAAACATAACACAGCTCAAAGAGAAAAAAACCTGTACACCACCAACATTATTAAAAATGATGGGATACAATTCCATTCCAATAACAAGTTTAGACTTCTTTCACTTCACAAAAGAGCAGCAACTTGACATCACCGACCCATCTACTCAACTGAAGGCTCAGAAGGGATATTCAACCATGCCGCTTCAATAGTCATCCATTATTGCATGGTTATGGTGGGTACTTGATTACATTCATGAACTGAAACCGTCCAGGATGCTCGTCAAACCAATTTGACAAAGAACATTATCATCCCGGAACTTCCCATAATCCTACAATGATGGGAAGTCTATAAAGGGTCGCAAATGGCCATCAGGCAGCTAAGAATAGCAATTCGCTTTCACGGACTGGTTTATTTTGCCCAGTATGCCAGGTAAAATTCTCAATATCATTTTGGAACCACCACAAGTTTGTACAATGAATTGCTGACAAGTTGGATCCACCGCATATCATGTCTGATTGGACCAAACTACCTTCCTCTGGTCACATAGGATACAAAGCATGTGTTCACAAGCCCAGGTTCAGCCATTGATGCCAATGCTGTGCCTTAATGCACCAGAGCTGGTTTTCTGCTCCCATATTCCACCAATGCTGACTGCACATGCATCTCCAGCACAATCCTAGTCATTATGGCAGTCAGTTCATGCAATGTCTTTCATCTTTTTTGTTTATTCTTCAAATTTTATGGATGGACAAAAGTGTTTTTTTAGCTTATGGCTATACACCATGTCAACACTGAGGCCATTTAGAGGGACTGGGGGCAAGGAATGTGAAGGCATTAAGCATTGGTCTTTTGAAAGAATGATCGTGGCTTCTCCTGGAGCGATTTCAGGAAACCATGGAAAATTAGTGTGGTCAGACAGGGATTTTAACCCATGTACTCCAGAATGCCACACCTTAGTTTTACCACTCACCCATCAGGCTTGACCACATCTAATCATCCATCGCAGATACCAATTATTCAGTAGATGTGGCCAGCAACTGCACCGTTTCATTTGGAATGTAATATCATCCACAAGATACTTTCAGTGCACTCTTGACACAGTGGAGTGGGGAATCCTAAATTTGCTAGTCTCCAACCATCATTCCAGGTCAAAATATTTTATTAATTCTCATCAGACAGCTAATATCACATTAACAAACATTTCACAGGACACTCATGAGCTCAGCTGAGACCACTGACCACTATCTGCCTACTCAATGATGCATGTGCCACTTGCACATTTGAATCTTGTTACCTGATCACTTCTGACACATGAATGTATGTTGCTAAAACTTGGTAAAACTGAATTGGTATCGGATACATATATGTACATATCATTCAATGCCAGTTAACCAATGTCACAATACTCGCCAGTTCACAATCTCTTAAAATGTTGTATATTTGATGCTACTAAGTGGCCGCAAACACAACCTCATCTTAAGTTTTTGAATCATATGCAAGAAAACACCGTAAAATGGCTCTGTTTCTATGACTCAGAAAGAAAAAAAAAATTCCTTGGATAAGAGGCTTCAAAAATTCATTAGAACAAAATTCTGTTTTGCAAAATCACTATTGTGATCAGTAAGTAGTATCAGCAAAGTAATATTCCTCCTTTCTTTCTGGCAACATCAGTTCAAAAATAACAATGACTATCAAACACTTTCTGAGCTGAGAAACTTAACATGGAATTATGATTTTAACTGAACTGAGTCACTCTTTTCTAAGGAATCATGTCATACCAAGTGTGAACTGATGCATTCCTCATTATCGGGTACAATTTTTGCCTTAGAAAATCAGTCATCCAACTTCTAGTGTGTTTCTGAAAGTGTTTAACAATGTTTTCCTCGAAGTAGTAAGTATGCTAGATCAGGGTACAAATCACAGAATGATACTCATAAACTTATTAGAAACTGGGAAAAGATTACAGTTGGCTGCAGTGTATAACCATTATTTACCCAATTTTACCCTTAAACTTCATTCCAAATCATATAAGAATACATTTTACTCAAGCCCAGGGGACTGATGGCTCCAGTTCAATGCTGACCTCCATTTCTATTAGAAATTTATTATATTTGAATAAGAATGAACAACAGGCAAGTTTCTCTTTCTCTTGTTCAAAGTTTTTGATTTGCACCATATATTGCAGACTGAGAGACCACTTATGTTCTGACTTTAAATACCTATACACTTAAAATATATATATATATATATATATATATATATATCTCAAGTAGTTCATATACAGAACATATTCCAGGTAACCCTGCCAATACACACTATTTTTGATGTACCGTATAGTATTTTGAGAAGTATATTTTAGGGCATTATTAATATAATATGATGTTGAATCTATTTAAATTAGAAAGTTACTACCCCCCATTTCTGGAACAATGATACTTTTTCATGGCATGTTGCTCATTTTGATAAAACTAACATTTTTCACATTCCTAGGCTAAGGTGATAACAAAATCTCATTTTCCTTAAGTTGTTTTGTTGCTGACACACAGCATAAACAAGACATTTTAGTAACTTTGTGACTGAAGTAAGAGCTAATGCCAAACTTTTATTTGCTAGAGAATCCTTCTTACAGGAAACTATTTGTCACCAATTGTAGTTAAAGCAAAATAAAGCACAGAGACAAAACGGGTATATTGGAGATCGCAGTACCGCTACAACATTAAATAATATTGTTGCAATACTGCTGTAGTCAGTTGCAATACGTATTATTTACCAAGCAGTAATTCTATTGTAATACAGCCTGGACCATTATTTTCAACCAGAAATTAGGTTGTAATACTGCCTGGACCAGCATGAAACGGTCAAATATACTTCGGAAATAATTTCTAGCGGAGTCTTGCATTTGACCACTGCAGTATTATGATGCCAACTCCTAGCAGAATCGATATCTCCAGTAATCCCGAAAAAACTTCTTATTAATATTGTGAAGAATATTAGAAACATACCCCCCAAAGCGTGGTAAATGGAGACTTGGGGGTAAAGCACGTCCTGACACCAACATGCCTCCAGTGTATCCACGTAACAATGGTTGCATTGGCTTCACATTCATTACACTGTCCTCCTCTTCACCAAAGGTTGTCTCCCGTGGCTGTGATGTCTTCTTTTCTTGTGTTATAACCTGTAGATAATATTTTACCATCCTTGAGTAAATGGTTTTTATTTATCTTGATTGTCAAAAAATTTTAATGACAAATTTTTTATTTAATATTCATAAGAAAACTTAGATAAAAACATCATCTTCTACAGTCCAGAAATTTATACCTAAATTCAATAATAATTAAATGCAAATCTGCAATCAGAATATAAAATTATGGTACCAATATCTGAGAACAACTCTAAAAAAGACTATTTACCTTGTTGGAGTTGTCAAATGTGGTTTCAATCATTTTTGGAACAAGCTTCCCCATTTCAATACCTTTTCCTCCATCACTTCCACTCTCAGAGCTTGGCTGGAAGATAACACTGCTATCAGACGAGTTTGAGTGTCCAGTTGAATTTGAGGCAGAGTTACTAGACTCACTCATTTTTGTACCCACTTCTGATGAAGCAATAGTTGGCATAGGTGATACCATTGCTACGCTTACCGCATTAGCTGAAACATCATCCCATCCCAATTGCTTTTGGCGAGGAGGAAGAGCTGGTTTTGCTGGAGATGGCAAGCTTTCGTCTTTATTCGTCTTGCTTGTTCCTTTCACAGCAGCCATAGGTTTAGGTATACTGCTGCCAACACCAACTGGATTAACTCTGGCTGGCTTTGGCTGGTTTAGATTTGATATTTTCGATTGTTTGATGGGATTTTCAATTTCTAAATAATGAAAATCGCCATTTTTATTTTCAGAATCGATTTTGTTCATCTTTAAGTCAGTTTCATTGCTCAACTTCAATACAGTTTTGTGAGGCTGCTTTGGGGAGTCATTCTTACGAGCAGTTTTTGGAGAACTAGCTTTCACTAATTTATTTCTAAGGCCTCTAACAACAGATTTTGGGCTTGGACCTTCATTTGAGGGTGAAGCAGTACTGGAAAAGAATACATAAATGAGTAATATGTTGTAAAACGTTACATTGTTATACATGATCTACTTTTCTTGTACTTCTATGAACTGTCTTGATAGCCACTAAAACATTTATAAAATTATTGTGGTTAAAAAAAAAAAACTAGAATCCAATAATCACCAAAAGTTATTGATGGTGTGTAAACAATAATCCAATAATCACAATAAGAAAGACTCTCACACAATATACAGACTTTATTACTGAAGTAACGACTGGAAAAAAAAAATCTCAGTTACATGTATCTGTACCCCACTACAGAATACCGCCAAAACAAAAATATCTAGCTTTAAAAATAAAAACACATTAATAATGGCAATGAAAGAAAATCCATTACTTCCAAGTTGTGTAAAGTTTTTCCATTATATTTTCTTGCACATAAACATAAAACACACATTCATCACAAAATAAATATAATAACTATATTTACAGTTAGCAGAATCAGTAAGCCTTATAAAAGACGAAAAATAATAATAAAAAAATTGAATAACTATTTAAAAAAAAAAAAAAAAAAAAAAAAAAAAAAAAAGCCTGACTAATACTAATTTAACTAACAAAATCGATTAAAATTGTTTCATACCTGTTGGCAGTCTTAATCTCACTACACAGACTTGTAGAAGAATCACTCTGTTCCGATCTAGCAGAGCTGAACCCACTTGAGCTTGACGTTCGTTTTGAAACAGCAACATTACCTACACATAGTAATGCTGTAAGTAAACAGTGTAACACACCAAAACGTATTTTACTGGTTACATGATGTCTAACATTACCTCCTTTAGGTCTTTCAGTTTTCTCCTTTGAATTAAAAATCTTCAGTTTATCAAGCATAGCGTTTTTACCAGCAGGTGTTTGGTTATTGCTTGCTAAACTGTAGGGACTAGACAAATTTCCTGCAGGCGATCTAAGAGAGGCACGACTGCCACTGGTCGGTGGTGTATTGCTGCGTACACTGTAAAATGAATTGTGAGATGAACTTTAAAATTTGAGGTAGCAGTTATAATGCTAACTTTTGACAGAAATTTCAAACACAAACACTAGCCTAAGGGATTTCAGTAACCAAGCTTAAACTTCGCGCCGCTTCTTTGAATTCTTTACTTTTCAAAGAAAAACAAATCATCATATTCCGGCAAAACAGTCCAATACATATTTTTTTGCAAATTAATTTCATTCTTAAAGGTGAATGAATGTATAACAAGATTTCTGCTGTTCCTATTGACAGTGGTTGACAGCCGACTATCTCTCTTTAATAGCACGAAGTTCTTTGGAAACGCTGTATGCTACAGATATGTCACTTGTATGCAATTCACATTTTAAAATAGATGTTGCATAAGAGGAAAGTAAAAACTGATTTGGAATTTCTCTATTGTAAATACTCCATTTATAACTACAACTTTAACAAAAAAAAGTATAGGAAGAAATAATTTCTCACGCCTTGTTTCTTTGTTTTCCTTAGGATTAATGCTGCGGTAGTTTTAATGCATTAGAACTGTAGCAACAATTTAAATACTAATTAGTTAGAATTAATGTACAATAGTTGCCTATTTTTAATTAACTAAACTACTTGTGAAATTAACTTAAGTGATCAAATTTCAATGCATCTGTTCCTAACGTAAATGACTTACATATGCATGAACATTTCAGATTTCTATTTTTCACTGGATCTAGGCCATATCTCAAAATCTTAAATGCCAATTACTTTTTATAAAATAAAAAATTGAAAGTTGTTCAGTTTTAAAAGTTTTTTTTATCATGCTTCATATGCAGCGTTAGTAATATTTTATAAATCAATCTACGATAATTTTATCAAGATTACCCTCCAGTCTGTGGGTTGTCATCAACATGGGTCATCAAGGGCCAACCCGGCTTACTTAGACAGTAATACAAAGGAAATCAGCAGTGAGCACTCCGACAAGGCAGTATCCTAGTACTATACGAATTCCAATTTAAGAAACAAAAAAGAGGGTTGCGGGGATATTTTTCCTTTTGGCTCCTAGAAACCAAGATATGAAATCTATGAAGAAAGCGGCAGATAGATAACGCTGTTTCAGCCGGTCGTAGTGTTAGTTTATCTTTGGGGTGAGGGGACTGATATCTAAATGTAAGTAATATTTTTATTTTTTTTTAAATTTTTATTTTGTAAACAACACTGCAATATTCTTAAGCAGGCTCTAAATAGAGCTTAAAGGTTTGAGTTATCCACTAGCCAAGGAAATACGTTATGTTTCAAACAAAAATGAATTATTTTTCCTCTTAAAGAAAACAGTGAATAAATATTTTAATTTTTGTTGTATTGTAAATTTATTGTACAGCACCATTTGTTCTAACATGAACAAGTACAACTTTTGTTCAGTTCTGCCAGAATCATGATTTCATATTGCGATTTATAAAAAGATCTGAGAAAATTCACTCTACAAAATCCCTTTTAAAAAGTGATTTAGGAGGGTGGTGGCGTCTTAAATCTCTAATCAATAAAACATTACTAACTATTTGATTTTACTTTTATAAATATCTAAGGCTGTTTCATTTGCTTATTAACGAAAGCTCGTCCCTATCAAAACTGAAACATTGAGTTTATGTCCAGTGACCTAGATGCCGTTCTCCAAGGCATACCAAATGGGGAAGCGCCCTTCTAATGAAGTAGTCGTTGTAAAAGCTACGGAACAAGTTAAATCAATACGGTACTATATTTCTGTTAGATTTTTAGGTAGAAGAAGAAATTCTCGAACAAATACTGATTTTTGTTATGTGTTGAATGCATTCGATATAAGGTTTAGAGTTAAAAATTATTTATGAGGCAAATATATATATATATATATATGACCGTTTATTTAATAAAATGTAATGATCATAAGAGATGGAGGCTCCATAAGGGTTCCAAGATTTACCATAAACGCCACCAGTTCTGCCACGGAATAGGCCTACATATATTTGACATTTCTTTATTCATATCGAATATGGTACTTCCGTGTTAAGTTGTTTACGACTGTGGATAAGTACTTGGATTGGGTGTGTGCCCAGGAAATCGAAAATAAGTAATCAGAAAGTATATGGTCTTAAGCTGTTAATTCAACGAATGTTTTATTTCGCTTTTGGGAAATTATATTGCAATGAACGAAAACTTCGATGTTCTTAAATAAAAGTTCATGTAGGCATATCAACCTTGAAGTGATTCACGACGCAATAAAGTAAACAAAGATTCTTAACTAACCTTAAGAATCCTCATTGCGATGACATGTCCCTGAGTCTGATCCTAGAAATTAAAAAGCTCTGTTAACTCAATACCAGTTTCGATTCCTCTTCCTAGAACAGTCAGATTGTCCATTCACCTAATGAAGACAATGATATGAACCTACTCTCAAGAAATGAAAACTTTCCCTCTTAGCCGCGAAAGGTATGACCCTAAATTAACGTGGTTAAAGTTATTAAAACTGGAGCAACTCTTGCTGTGGTAAGTATTAGCCTACTATTTTATTTAGATGTAACATGAGCCCTGAATTTAAAAGAAGATAAAGAACTACAAAACTAAGGTTTATTTGCAAGCTAATTCCTCACTTAATATACGCTTTTCTGTTCATATTGGGAACCCATTTTTCATGTTTTTAAAGATAATTATCCAATGAATAATTTGATTTTTGACAATGTTGTTGAAACCAATAAATAAAGGAATGAGCTTAGCATATAGGTCATCTAAACAAATAGGTGAAGTCCTGACAGGCAAAATCCATTTCTGACTTGAGACTGAATGGTCCCGGTTTGAATCACTGTCTTGGCGGGGACCGTCAAAGGCCCTTAACCCGACCTTCATCTGGCACAGCTTACCGTGCAGTGTCAAGTACACCAGAACGTTTCTGTGGTTCGGCTTCCACGTTAAACTGTAGGTCCCCTTTACCAGGTAGGATTACTAGTTTAGGTTAAGGTAGGATGACAGGTGTATGCGCGGCAAATCGGAACTCTGACAGTTGGCGGCCGAACCCTTCGGAGAATACCGGCCAATGAAGCCATATGCATTATTATTATTATTATTACACATGTGCATTTTCGTTCTGTGCTAAATAAAATTCTAATGGTTTATCTGATAAATTAGTGATGACGAGACAGAAACAAAATACAGATTAATTTAACTGCTATGGCATTTCTCTACACACCCGTTTTTCCTCTTTCTCTTAGCTGTCTACTTTTGTCCTTTATGAATGTTTGATTATTTCGGCGATCTTGGTAAATTATTCATCACTTACCTCGGTAATTTATTCCATTCCTTGAGTTCCTTACCTACAAAAGAAAAATTTTTCAGTCCCCTATGCCTGAAATCGAGTGCCAGCATTTGGTCATGCTCATCTTTTCTCTTCCATGTAGTACTCTAATTTTTTTCACCGATATACGCCTCTCCCAGCACTCTTTTCACCCTCATTCTGTCTTCCAATGAATCCCATTCCAGTTCCTTTATAATATCAGTTATTGACTGCGTTCTATAGTAATGCCCAAAGACAAATCTAGCTATCCTCATTTGCACCCCTCCCCAAAACTCCTGTATTTGATACCCAAAATGTCGATCATACACTACACCATAATGTTCAAACAATGGTCTTATCAAAGTTTTATAACCTAATTCCCTCGTTTCTCTGGCACATCCCCTTAACATCCTCTCCGACAAATGCTTTCTTAACTTTTCCCTATCCCCTGCCCAAAGTGTCATGCCCAGTTGGGTTTATCATCAAATGTTACATCAAGATATTTACACTTCAAGTCTTCAACAAGCAATTCTTTTTCCACCCCATAACCATAAACAAATATTTTTTTTATTATTTGTGTACATAATAGCCCGACTCTTCTTTGAAATTATTTTCATCCCCACCCAGCTAGATATCCTGTCTCTGCTCCTGTTCAAACTCTTTTCCCGTTTGATCCTATTATACACTGGTGTGCAAATTGTAAGGATGAAAGTAACATTCACATGCTGTGTCACTGTCAAGTATCGTAGATCAATGAAACTTGAACCATATATAGACATAACTGCTACAGTATGGTACAGCAGGCAACTGAAAGAAATACGCGATGAGACCAACAGAAATTACACTTTTATTCAGAGATAGTAGGTTACACTGATGTCTAAGCAACCCATGATTGTCCCCTGGATGTTACAAAAAGGAGGGACATGGTTCTTGAAAGGGCGTATGATCACCACGAACATTTACGCATGCCTTGCAACGTGTTACCTTGTTAGCCACAAGGTTGGTAAGGCGTTCTTGTGGTAGGACGTTATATTCCTCCACCAGTGTGGTCGACAACTGCTGGCCGGTCGTTCGTGCATTTGGACATGCTGCAATACGTCTTTCCAACTCATTCAACACGTGCTCGAAGGGATTTAAGCCAAGGGAACCGGAAGGAGAGCCCATTCACCGAATATCCTCTCGTTACAAGACCTTCACCACCTGCGCTGTTTGATGCAGCCACGCATTGGAGGTAAATTAGTGAAAAAGTTCATATGCAACCACATCAGAAGTGTCTGTGAGGAATGTCAGTGGTTTTAAAGTCGACGACATGGCTTTAGGCAAGGATATTCATGCAAATCTCAGTTATTAGGCTATATGCAAGATATTTCGGATGAAATGGACATGGGAAGCACTAGATTTTTCAAAGGCATTTGATAGAGTTAACCTTAAAATGGTGCTAAATAAGGTAAAAACTATTAGAGCGGATGAAAAAGAGATTTTCCGGTTGAAAGAATTCTTATAAGGTAGAAAGCAAAAACGTTAGGGTAGAAAATGCAGTATCAACAGAAGCGTAAGTGAAGATGGGAGTGCTACAGGGTAGCGCATCGGTACCACTGCTATTTGTAATTCTAACGAATGACTGTGTTGGTGGATTACTATCAGAAGTTAGGTTGTTTGCAGGTGTTAATGCTGTATAACAGGATAAAAACAGCAGAAGACTGAACAGCTGCAGGGTGATCTGGGCAGGGTATCTAGGCGGGTAGGTTAACATAGGATGAAGATAAATGCAAAGACGACTCAGCTTATTAGGTACACTTAAAAAACTAAAGATTGATTACATGAGGAAAGAATTGGTTGTAGAAAACTTGTAATTTAAGTACCTTGGCATAACATTTGACATTAAACTCAATTGGGCAGGACACATTGGTCAGGTAGTAGGAAAGGTTTCAAAATCCTTTATTTGCTGAAGAGAGTGATGAGAGGATGTACTAGACAAGTAAGTGAATTGGGTTACAAAACGTTGGTCAGACCATTGCAAGAATGTGGTACTGTAGTACGGGACCCGCATTTTGTGTATCAAATACAGGAGTTGGAGGGAGTGTGCAAAGAAAGGCTGCTCTGGAAATTATTACAGAGCACTATCAGTAAATGGTATGATAAATGAGTTGGAATGGGATTAATTGGAAGACAGGAGGAGGGTGAAGACAGTCATGGGAGTACACAAGGCGTATATTGGTGATGAGATGTGGAAAGATATTGGTAGAAGAATTAGGAGAAGTGCATCGAAGGGAAAAGATGACCGTGACCACAAGCCGGGACTCAATTTCATGCATAAGGGTGTGGGAAGCTTTTCTTTCGTAGGTAAATGGATCAGAGATTGAAACAAATTACCAAGAAAAATGATGAATAATTTAACAAAAAACGCTAAAATAATTTAAAGTTGAAATTAGTAGAGGGAAAATGTAGGTGGGGGAAGGGGAAAAATGGGTGTGTAGGGAAATTGCCACCGAAGCAAGCGCTCCATCGAAATTAAATTAGTCATCCTTAAAAATGAAGTCAAGGCCGAATGCATCCCTGAAAAGATGCACACTGGGAAGGATTAAAGTGTCATAACAACGCTGTCTGGTGATTGTACTGCGTTCAAAGATTTGTAGGTCGATACGAGTTGTGATCAAAAAGTGACGAGAATTTTGAAATTGCGTGCGCTGTATCTTGTTTATTGGGTTGATTCTATTATTGTGTGTTGATAGCAGTGGCAGTAATATACGTATTACTTTTTTGGTAGCTGCGATGTTTATTTTGCGTTTGACGCGCGGATGAGCGAGACTTACGTTTGATTGTTTGGCGATTATTTTTTGGGGGCAAAATGTCTCATCAAAGAGTTTGTGTGAAATCTTGTGTTAAAAACGAAATTAAGTGCAGCGAAGCATTCAAACTGTTAAAGAAAGCCTCTGATGACGATACTATGTCGCTACAACGAATTTATGGATGGTGAAAACGCTTTCAGCAAGTTCGAGAAGACATCGAAAATGATGCAAGGTCTGGGCGTCCTAACACATCCATGTGTGATGAAACGTAGAAATTTTTTTTAAAAATTGTGTTTTTAATAGAAGAATTGCCATTAAAGAGTTCCTACAGTCAACAAGGCGTACGACCAACAAGTTTTCTGCAGTTTTGCCACCTCTGTGTGAATTGCGCCATTTGTTAACATAGGAGCGATTTCAAAATTCGCCACGTCTCTTCTGTGTGAATTGGGCCTTAGGGCCTTAGGTAACTGGCGAGATAAGTAAAGCAGTTAAAAAAAAAAAAGGGAACTGGCGGCGCTCACCAGTTCCCAGCTCAGATACCGCGGGTGCGCCAGATTATAGCATGCCAGGCCCGTGCGGGGTTAAATCTCGCCAAACAAGATTACCATACCTGTGTTTTTCGGCAGTGAGTGGTCGGGGAGTACACTTGGGAGTAGGTATGAAGGACTGTGCGACACCAGAGGGACTTGTTGAGCGAGAACTGCTGCTTGAAACTGTCTTCGCACCACCTGAAACAAAAAGTGCAAACGTTAAATGCAATTTTTTTTAAATATTATTTGTCTTACGCATGTTTTTAATTTTAACATTTTTAATCCTTGTTCTAGTTAATTTTTCTTGGCACTGTTTAACCACTAATGTTTTCAGATTTTCCATGAGGCCTCAATAGTACTTTAATAAGGTCTAGCAGCTCATGCATTTTCATATTTTCCACCGGTGTTATCATCCACGAGAGAGGCGGAATTTTTGGCAAATAGAAACTCTGTCATCAGGTCACAAAACCACACGATATACGTATATATACCGGTGTAATGGGTCATTGTTTAAGGCGTCTGACAGGTCCTTCCGATCTTGGGTGTAGTCAGAGGCCCTTAACCCGACCTTCATCTCTGTTTTTAACTGCTTAACGTCTCTTAACAGCGAGGTCTTTAGAGACGGGAAAGGATGGGGGCAAGGAATGGGAAGGAATTCGGCCATGGCCTTTTGTTGAAGCATCCCGGCATTTGCCTGAAGTGATTTGGAAAACCATGGAAAACCCAAATTTGGATGGCCGGACGGTGATTCGAACCGCCATCCTCCCGAATGCGAGGCGAGAACGCTAACTTCATCTCTGGAAAAGCTTGCTATATGTATGTGAATTACGTCAGAACACTTCCGTGATTCGAATTCCACGTTAAATTGTAGGTTTTCTACCGAGCGTGGTGGTGTAACGGTTAAGGTTCTCGCCTCGCATTCGGGAGGACGGCGGCTCGAATCCCCGTCCGGGCATTCAGATTTGGGTTTTCCATGGTTTCCCAAATCACTCCAGGCAAATGCCGGGATGCTTCCTTCAAAAGGCCATGGCCGAATTCCTTCCCATTCCTTGTCCCCCATCCATTCCCGTCTCTAAAGACCTCTCTGTTAAGAGACGTTAAGCAGTTAAAAAAAAGTAGGTTTTCTATACCCCGTAGGAATATTGGGTTAGTATAGGCTGCTAGACAGAAGCAGATTGCACAGCAGGTAAGAAGCTCGGTCAGCCAGATCCTAAAAATACAACACAAAATTAAATTGAACTGGCGTAGTACCTGGACACAGCGGTCTATTCGGAGGGATAGGCAACGGGAGGGGGAGGTGAGGTGAGGAGGGGCTGGTCAAAGGGAACATGACCTTGAGCCGCCAGTTGAAGTTGACCAAAGTATAGCCGAATTTTGGATTGATCCCTAATTTCTGTATCAGTAATTATACCTTTCATAAGCATATTAACAAGTAACACACTGAGCATATACGTGGTTCAGATGCAAGACGCGGGAAAATGTTGAGGAAAAGTGGAAAAAGATACATAAATATTATGTAAGATTTACATGTATTTTCTTTCTTGATTTCATATCCAGATCCTCTTAATAAACATATTTTTATGTGAACGTGAAATAGTTGAAAGCCTTAGGTGATACAGAATAAGTGAATCACCACGACCAATTTCTTTTTAATGTCAGTAAATTTGATGCTTACTAAGTAATCTGAATAAGCTACCAAATTATTATATTTCACACAGTTTAAACACAGTTGTTTTCTATGAGATATTTAGAAGGAAAAAAAGATTTTTAAACAAAATTTTACGCTATATATAATCTCAATGAAAATAAAACATATAAAAATTCCTAGAGAAATTCTTGAAGAAATAAAATATTTGCCAGCCGCGGTAATAATATAAATTAAATACTGTTAATTGTCATTAAAGTGGATTGTTCCAGATTTCATCAATCAGATTGTAAATGTTTCCTCCATAACGTCTCCTGTGAAATACGCCTGTTTTTCATTTATTACCTGCCTCAGTACTTCAGACTTAGCCTGGCTCCATCAGTGCCAACGTCGCTCTTAAACCCTCGGATTAAACAGAATACTGGGTAGTAAATCTTAAACGCTCGCTAAACTTACGTACTCCTTTGACATGAATACGTCTTTCCGGACGGTGCTGAGTAGCATCCCGAAATCACGAGGGACATGGAAACCGTCAGTGTTGAAACGAGAGCATACCCTGCCCGTTTTTCGTGTAACTTGAGCCAAAATAATATTTTTTTCGAATGAAATATTATACAGCGATCTTTTCTAGATCGATAAAAGTAAACTTCGAAAAAAATGTATAGTTTAAAAGTACAAAGTAAGAAAGAGGAAGCAAAAAAAGCGGAAAACAGGTAGAATCGAAGTAAACATCCTTCGGAAAGCACAGAGGTATCGTCTTTACGAATTGAGCAAGTAAAGCCGGGCGTTAGAAAGCCATGCGGGGCTCCAAGTTGGCACAGGCATTTGATAAGTGTCGAAACTGTACTCGCGGCGTGGCCTTAGATAGTGAATCCCGCTCGTTTCTCGCGTGACTTGAAGTAAATAATATCCTTCCGTATGAAATACACTACGGTGGACAATTTAAGACCGTTTCAAGATCGATAAAAGCAAATTTCGTAAAAATGGCGATACTACCAGCGGAAGGTTGATAGAATCGAAGCAAACACCCTTGGGAATGCGGACAGGTGTCGGCTCTACCGATTGAGCTAGAAAGCCGTGACAAAGCGAGGCCACGATCTTGGTGGGACCATGCTTGCAGGGAAGGAAGTTACGGAACAGAACTACCCGAGATGGACGTGGACTGCCCAGAGGAACATGATAACACAGCTAGTCAGCCTTCGTTTTTTTTTTTTTAAACTCCTGTAAATCCACACTGAACCACATCTTTTAGCAATTAAGTATTGATTAGGGAGTGTCCATAAACTACGTGGCTCCTCTCTAAAGAGGGGGGAGAGTTTGGCTGGAAAACTACACTGGGCTACGTGGGGGTGGGGGGGTGGGGAGGGGGTTCCGAGTCAGGCCAGGTAGCTTTTCATTCATAACATTTCCCACAGTTAAAATGAGGTTCAGAACACACAACAGCATCTGAATATTTATTTCCGTCATTTAATTATCCACATATGTAATTTACGATAGTTTGACGAGAGAAAACAGTACAAAATGTCTGCTGAAATCAATAGGGGGAAAAGCTACGTGCTACGTGGGGGGAGGGGGGGTAGAGGCGAAAGCCACGTCGGAATACGTGGGAGGGGGGGGGGGGTGTTCACAGAAGCTCAAAATGGAGCTACTTGGTTTATGGACGCTCCATTACTAGTTTCTCATGTGTGCTGTTAAGTTATAAACAATATTTGTTGTTTCGTTGGCTATGTGGCTAAAGAAACACGTATTCACTTTAACTCTTGCGATAGTCATACCAACTAATACCTACCGCCGCGCCGGCGTTTTTTGGAGGGTTTGGGGGGGGGGGGGATGATATACATTCCGTCAACATTGAGGTCGTTAGTGTTGGCAGAGGACTGAGGGAAATGATGGGGAAGGGAATCGGCTACGTTTTTTATAAAGCAATCATCTCTGTGTTCACCCGGGTTAATTTCTGGAAATCATGGAAAACAAAAATCTGGATAGACGGAGCGTGGTGGATGAGTGGTATCGTTCTGGCCTCGCATTCGGGAGGACATGGATTCGAATCCCCTCATCCGGCAATCCAGATTTTGGTTTTCCATGGTTTCTCCAAATCAATCCAGGCGAATGCCGTGACAGTTTCTTCAAAATGCCAAGGCTGAATTCTTTTCTGTTCTTTCGATCCTGCCCTTTCCCACCGCTAATGACATCGACCAGGCGTAAAGCCATAAGCAAAACATCTGGATGGTCTGATGGGGAATTGAAGTCGGCTCTTTTCGAATGCTATGCCTAGATAGATAGATAGATATGTTCACTTTGATCCCATGTGAGAATAATCTTGGGGATGTGGAACAGTACATACACTTATTTTTAATGTCAATACTACTATATAATTGATAATATTATTATATATTGACAAGTTAGGTACAACCCATTAGTATAACCAATATCTCCTGTAATCTGCACATACAATCCCGAGTTAATTAATACTTATTATGTGGAACAGTGTATACACTTATTACCAGCAACTAATAACCAGTTATTTTCTTACCAACCAGTTACCATGATAAGTTTCACTGTAATTTGCGACTACATATTAGGCTATATCATGTTAGTTGCTATTTATGTGAAACAGTACACACACCTATTAACAATATCAATTATATTACCAACAACTCATAAGCTGTCAATTACTTAAAAAACATGTTAGTATGATAATTTTTCACAGCAGTTTTTGAATGCATGCTATCCTATGTTAGTTACTATATATGAGAGAAATTTTGTAAACAGTGTAATTACTTAATTTGTCAAAAGTTTCATCAGGAAGAAAAAATAAACCATATATCATTTTAGTAATTGTGGACAACTTTGTCACCTTCCCCTTCCATACACCATATATACTATTTTATCAGTCATTCTTAGTTACCAAATTCCAAGAAGAAAATTCTTTCACAGAGTAAAATGGGTTCTGAAGCAGTAACTCTTTCAGTTTGGACTTAAAGTTGTTGATTTTTTGTAGATAACATTTAATTTCTGTTGGTAAGACATTTAATAAGGAAGCTCCAGTAAATGTTAACCCTTTCTGTACAATTGACAGTGATTTGTAATCCTTGTGAATATTATATTTATTCCTAGTATTATGGCTATGTATAGCGTAACCATCCACACTCCAGACCTGATGTAACACACCTCGCTTCAAAGAAGTTTGATCTGACGGAATAGTACAATTCTGATGCTTCCAGAATTGTTTCAGAGCACAAGAACCGCGATTCTTCCACAGATCACCCCCTATCCTGCTTTTCAGAGCGGGCAAGCCTCCGACCTCCACGTTCTGTGATGTGGCGTGGATGCCCACCACATTGTCGGTTACTCGTGGTTTCACCGTCCTTCAAACACTTTCCATAGATGCTCACTACAAGAGCACACGAACAGCCGACCAGCATCTCCGTTTCCGTGACTCTCCTTCCCAGGTGCAGCGCCCACAAACCGCTGACCCATAATTTAAGGGAATTTTGTGACCTGTGCCTAGAAATCTGGTTTCAGATACCTTTGGAAGCCTACCAAGGTCTTTTAGAATCCATGCTATGCCGAATCGCTGCTGTATTGCGTTCAAAAGGTGAGCCAATATGCTAGTAAGTAGGTGGTCATAATGTTTTGGCTGATGAGTGTAAATGAAGTGAAAGGCAGTAACGATGACATCAGGCTGTTATTAATGCAACTAAATTTGGGGAGTTATAAAAGATCTGTGAACTGCAAAAAAGATAATGCCTGAAGTTAGCCTGTATTTAATGCAAGGTTATTTTTCTAAAGAAAAGAAAGGTCCAGTTAAGTCTTAACATTTTTTTACGTTAATCGCTCAGATACCATACAAACAAAGGTAAAAATAGGTTAGAAGAGAGTGATTTAAAAATGAATGACTAGATATGATGAATGTTTTAAGTGGGATAGTTTTACAGAAATGTTGTAACATCTCCATAATTTCTCAGTTATTCAAAATGTTGGGTGTGAAACAGTACCTAACAACTGAATCGATGCTAGACGTAGAATCTAGGTCAAGGGTAGTAAACCTTTTTTACCTACCGCCAACTTTTGTATCTCAGGCCGGCATTACACTATAAAAGATCTTTGTCAAAGATCTTTGATAAAAGATATTTTATAAAATATTTTACAGTGTAATGGGGCATATTTTATAAAAGATTTCTTTTATAAAATGTAAAACGTTGGCATTACATTTTATAAAAGATTTCACCACCCGGCAAACGTAAACAAAGAAAATGGCGTAAGGGACGTTACCAAAGTTGGTTATGACTGTCGAATCCACGAAAGTCTTTATTTCTGAATATGAACAGAAGGAAATGTTGTAAAAGCAGAAACATATAGACTATAAGATTAGGAATAAAAAGATGAACACTTACGAAAAGTTAATTAGTGCTATGATAGAGGGCTGTACTGTAGAAGACGTAAAAAGAGAAAATTAATATGTTAAGTAATTAGTATTTGACAGGTTTCTGGAATAATAACAGAAGTAATGCGCAGACCAATGCGTGTGCTATATTGCAGAATGGTGTAGATCCGTCACCATCAATCGAGTACAACCCATGGCACATACACCGTAAAAATAAACACCCAATAGTATATATGGGGAAATAATTCTGATGTAGAAATTTATGAAAATATTGTGGCAAAAATTTATTGGACGTATACTTCAGCATCAACCATAATTTTTATAATTTGGCATGTCCTCACATTGCAGCTCTTTCACTAAACTTTGATGAACTCCTATCATATCAAGTCTCGTAATCTCACGGTCTAACGTAAATATGTTTACTTCTCTTCTTTATCTTCAATAAAATGCATATTGTGACAGTTGCACTAACTGGGTCTGCAAAAGTTTACAAGTTTACTCCATTCATTTCAGAGAACTATGACGAAAAATTTTATGTAGTGTAATGGGACTGAAAAAATATCATAAAATATCTTTTATAAAATAAATATGATAAAATGTTTTATAAAAGATCTTGGACAAAGATCTTTTACAGTGTAATGCCGGCCTCAGATAGTAGTAATATTTTCTAACCGGGTGATTTATAAAATAGGGAAGTAACTTTAGTTTATAAAATTTATAAAGCAGAGTTACAGCAAGTTAAAGTATATAGCAATAATTATTTACCAAATACTTTATGTCAGACTTCTGGCAGAATAAATCATTATGAAACAACTTAGTAATGTCAAATCTATTTTTTTATTTATACTTTGTATACATACAAGCATGAGGCCAGGTGAAATTACATTTAATCATTTAATTTATTAATGAGATCCCTGAGACTGGTGCTGCGAAACCAAATACTGGACACTAGCTTAATTTTTGTAAGGAACAAATGAAGGTCTCCTATTTCGAAAATATTTAGGTAGTTTCTTTCTTTGATCATAATATGATTGGCAGCACTAAACTCTGGTTAAGTGATTACACAAGATATGAGATAGGGAAGGTATCAATAATCTGAATATAATTTTCCGCATATTTGGATATAAGACACGCATTTTTTTTTTTTTTCCCCCCACAGGTTTTCATATTCAACCCTATCGAATTTAAATTTCTTCATAATATCTACTTTCAAACAGGTCTCTTAGCAAGTTACATCAGTCTCTTCAATATTTGCTGTAAAAGGATTTTTCATCCTGTCGCTTTTCCACGTCCAATTTAAGTTCGTTTAGGTGGGTACTGAATCTGTCAATATCCTCTGGAGTTAAATTATGTTTTACAGATAATAATTCACTAAAATGATGACATTCTGTATTCAATAGTCTATAATTAAGTAGTTAAAGTCTGTCAATAAATAATGACACAATACTTTGTCAACCAATACGAGTTTCATTTGCTCCTTCAAGCAAAAAATTGGTATCATTAAATCTATAGTTTTTTTTTTTTTTTTTTTTTTTTTTTTTTTTTTTTTTTTTTTTTTGGGCGCTGAGATCAGGTTCACTACCACTGGTCTAGATGGTCAAATTATGATAAGTTGCTTCCAGTATTTTCATCTGTTTGGTCAAATCTGTGCCTCTAGTTAATTATGGTAGAACGAGAGTACACACCTCCCACAAGTATAAATTAAAAATGTGACGCAGGCAAAAATTATCTGTACCGATGCTCTTTTCGCACAATTTGTAAGAAAATCGTTGGCTGTAATACGAGCGGTGACTCGTGATTATTATTTTGGTTCAATTTCAGAACATATTTTCTTTTCACTGATTTCTTTGTGTTGTTAAGATTGCTTCAGATCGTAAATATAGACGCCGTCTTCTGTCCTGGAGCCATTGATGCAACAAGTAATCCATTCTTTGTCATTAACGGTTATAACAACATCGGACTGATCAGAGCAATTAAGCGAGACGTTATCATTTGGGAGCGTCCATAAACTATGTGGCTCGGTCTAAAAGTGGGGGGGGGGCTTGGCTTGAAAGCTACGCTGGGCTACGTGGGGGGGAGGGGTTTCGAGTCAGGTCACGTAGCTTTTCATTCATATTATTTTCACAGTGAAAATGAGGTACAGAACACACAACAACATATGAATATTTATTTCCGTCATTTAATCATCTCTGTATGGAATTTACTATAGCCTGAAAAGAGAAAACAGTATCAGATGTCTTCTGGAATCAATAGGGAAAAAAAGCTACGTGCCAAGTGGAGGGGGGGGGGGGAGTAGAGACAAAAACCACGTCGGGCTACGTGAGAGGGGGAGGGGGCGTTCACAGGAGCTACGTGGTTTATGGACGCCCCCTTTGAGCTGGAATAAACAAACCATCCCAGCATTCGTCTAGAACTTCTTGGTTAAAAAATCTGAGAACATAGACCTCCAAGACAACTACGGAGTTAATCCGAGTATCAACTGTCAGAGACAAGACAGGCAAGATGGTTGCCGACCTCCGGAACGGATAGGATCAGAAGAAGAAGATTCGTCTAGATTTATTTCGGAAACCATGTGAAACAGAACTCCGGATCACAGGACAGAGTGTCAAACACTCCAGAATTTGAATATCAATTGAAAGTAAGCTAAACTGGGTACATTTGCGAGGTTGTAGGTAATGGGTTTAGAAACCTGCATCTATTGGAGAGGATAATAAGAGGATACACCAGGCAAGTGAGAGAGATGGGTAACAAAACAATTGTGAGGCCCTAGTTAGAATATTGAGGGATGATATGGGACTCACGTTATGAGTATAAAATACTGATACTGGAGGGGGTGCATAGGAGGGTAGCTAGATTTGTGTGTGAAAATTACCAAAAGATGCACTCAGTAAGCGAAAAGATAAAAGATATGTGTTGGGAGTAATTGCAGGATAGAAGGCAAGTCAAGAGAACTGTGAGCATGTAAAAGGCAAATACGGTGATAAGACCTGGATAAATATCGATGTAAGGCTTATAAACAGCGTGTGGAAGACAAGAGAGGACTATGACAATAAATTGTCAATTGATTTCAGACATAAGGAAGTAGGAAAAGTTTTCATTTGTGGCTAGGAGAGTGAGGGAAAGTAACAAATTACCTAAGGAGTTAATGAACAATATATGTTAGATTGTGATGGAGTCCAAGGTAAAAATATGTAAGAATCGTAATTAGGTATGTAGGGAAATTGTCTCAGGAACTTCATGCAACATCGCGTTTAATTATAATACTAATTCTAGGCCCGAATGTTCTTGCTCACCCACAAAGATCGGTTCTTGATACAGGTACGCCTTCTGGAATTGAATTATTTTGTTTTCAGTTCTACGCAGTTCAGTCACATTAATGTGACCACCACCTACTTTCGACGTCAACGTGAAATAACCAATCACAGAAGGCAGGTGGCAGCACATTACAGTGGAGTGTATATAAAGGATGTCCTAGGGCAGTTGACAGTAATTTCGTGTGCTGCTCGGAAAGCATTTCAATCGTTGGCGTTATCGATTTATCCGACGTCCAAAAGGGCATGATTATTGTCTTTCGGGCCAAGGGTGGAAGTATTTCGGAAACGGGTAATTTTGTGAACTGTTCACGTACCGCCGTGGAGAAAGTATACCGTGCATGGCAAAATGGCACTATTCAAAATCAGCCGCGTGGAACATGTGGTGCACCACGGGCTATAGATGACAGAGGCGAACGAAGGCTACGGTGATGCGTTCGGGCAAATATACGTGCAACTGTTGAGTAACTGACCGCCCAGATGAACCAAGGGGCTACCAAGAGTGTTTCCTCAACAACGGTTCAGCGAACGTTTCTGCACATGGGCCTCCGCAGCAGACGCCTGGTTAATGCACCTATGCTGACTGCTGTTCATCGGCGACGAAGGCTGGAATTTGCACGCCAGTACCGCAAATGGACGTCCACAGAGTGGCGACAGGTGGTTTTTTCCGATGAATCACGTTTTATGCTCCATCGGATAGATGGACGTTGGCACATACGACGTGAAACGTCTGAAAGCAAACACCCTGTAACAATTGCCGGAAGGATCCAGGGTGGATGAGGGAGCATTATGGTTTGGGGAATGTTTTCCTGGCATTCACTGGGTGAACTCATCATTGTGGAAGGCACGATGGATCAGCACAAGTACGTATCTGTCCTTGCGGACCATGTCCACCCCTACACGCGAATAATTTTTCCTCAGAATGATGGCATCTATCAGTAGGATAATGCGAGGTTTCATACAGCTCGCAGTGTATGTGCGTGGTTCGAAGAGCACCAGGATGAGTTTACCTTACTCCCCTAGCCAGCAAACTCACCGGATTTAAACCCAATCGAGAATCTGTGGGACCACCTCGATCGGCTTGTTCACGCCATGGATCCTCAACCGCGTAATCTAGTGCAGCTGGCGATGGCACTGGAGTCGGCATGGCTCAACATCCCAGTGAACACCTCCAGAAACCTAATTGACTCTCTTCCTGCACGCCTCGCAGCGGTCCGGTCTGCCAAAGGTGGTTATTCCGGTTTTTGAGAGGTGGTCACATTAATGTGACTGGACTGTGTATTTAGCGTTCTTAATATTAAAATAAAACTAAAATCGTCTGTATCGGATTACATCTATGAAGCTGTTGAAAATTATGTCAACGTTACAAAAATCTGCATAAAATACATCAGATGATTGTATGGCCAATGTTATTGCGTAACCAAGATGTGAATCTCCTAGGCTGAATGTTCTCATTGAAGTAATTACCCAAAAACAAAAGTTGTTACACAGCCTTGAGGTTTACAGATTTCTTAACTTCTTCAAAGTACAGTAATCAGCATGTCTGGGCAATATTTTAAATAATGAAATTCTTAAAATTCATTATTCGATACTGAATAGTTCATAAGCTTCTCAGTGACTTCAAAATACCAGAGTGACCTTCAATAACGAAACAACTAACAAAAAGTGCCGGAAAAAGATAACTTTATCAAATCAGATGATAATTAAAAGTGTGAAAAAACCTACGATACGTGTATTTCTTATAACAGCCGAGACCTTAGTAACAACAGTAGTAAATAAATGCGAACGCACGAAAAAGTTCAGAGATTTAAAAACAATGCGCAATGAGTAAACTTGTTTGGAACTTTATAGGCTTGGTAGACTTCGAAAAAGTTAACGATATCTGATTAAATGTATATAAATGTAAAGAAATAGAACGACTTCATTAATCGAATAGTTGATAAATAACTGCCAACGCAGCTGTTTTTTTGTTTTACTGTCGTATGCGTTTTACCTCTTTTTGAGGTACCATCAGCGATGATTCTGAATTGCAATGTAAATATACATTTTACAATTTGAGATATTTATAAACCTGTACAGTAAACTGATTGCTTCTTCAACTTACTGTTTACATTGGTGTTAGCAGGTTTTGTAGCAGAACATTTTTGCTTTTCTCACAAAGCGTGTTCCTTTTGAGACATCTGTCAAACTAATATCAGTTTTATTTAGAACAGTTCGCTTTCTCCTTATTATTCTTATGTCTACCGATGTCATATGTTTTGCTTTTAGCACGAGTGTTGTGCTAGCGCTAGTTTTGAAAGTGTGTTAATGGATAATGTTTTAGAAATCTTATCAATTTATGTACCGTGCATGCTTATGTGAATGTGGCACGAAAGGTAAGTGTGTAGGTTTAGTACATTTTTGCATTTATGTTTACTGTGTTTCCACGTCTGTCGGGTTAGTGTGTGTTTATTAATTTTAATAATGTCGCAACAGAACTGATTGAAAACATAAGAAACATAAATATCCCAAACACAAAAATACTGGTCTCATTTGACACTGAAAACTTTTACAATAACATTCCCATTAAAGAAAACATTGAAAAAATCAGCAAGAGTCTTAAGACGCACAGAATATTACCCATTAGCCACACAGATGAAACTAAAATCACGCTAGTACTTCTGACTCCACAAAATTATTTCAGTTGTTTCAATGATATACATTACTCGCATCATGAAGGACCCGCTGGCCAATATAATTATAGATCACATAGAAGATGAAATATTGAAAAAACTAATATCCAAGAAACACTAAAATATCATGAAGGAGATGAATAAATGTATAAATTACACGAAGATATAAACATACTACACAAAAAAAATTACATTAAGAATAGAAAAGATGGACCAGTTTCTTCGATCTTATCATTATAGAATACTGAATCGAACACTCATGCAGACATATAGAAAAAACATACAGCAACAGACCAGATAATACCTTTCACAGTAAACCACCAACATAACAACAAACAATATGCAGCACGGTTCATATTAAACAGATTAAACAGAACCCCATTAACAAAGAAAAACTACCAAACAAAACTCAATACAATAAAGGAAATAGTGACAAAAATGGATACAAAACACAGACAGTTGAAGAAATAAAATAATGTATAAACAGAATGAAAACTGAATAGTCAAAAAATAAAACAGGTAAATTTCAAAGACCCTGAACTCACCAGACAAACACAGCCACAACAAAGACATAACACAACACACAAACCAATAATGATACTGAAAATAAAAAAAATAAAAAAATTCTCAGCGACATATTCCAACAAATACTCATACCAAATCACTAATGTTAAAAAAAAGGTAATGATATTGCACTTCGAACACAAACAAAAACTAACATTTAACATAGCTCAGGCATTTGCCAAATTACATGTGAAGAAGACATTGTACAAAGGACAGACACGAAGAAAGTTCCACATCAGATACAAAACACACATGAGAACACTGAAGTGTAGTAACCATTCCGCATTCGCCGAACATCTCATAGATAATTATCATAAACCCATAAGAATTAATATCCTCATAGCTGATACCTACAGACACAACACCCTCAACCTGTAGGAAAACTACCAAATACCGAAAGCAATAAACAATGATAAACAGGTAATAAATTACAACATAAATCTGATCAACCAAACTTTATTCAAACTAATAAACGCAAACTAACCCGACAGACGTAAAACATAACAAACACAAATGCTCTATACCCATTCAATTACCTTTCCTTTCAAAAACACACCCACAAACTCACGCATGCACTGTACATAAATAGAAAACAGATAACGAAAACATTATCTATTGACACAGTTTCAAACCTGTGTTCTGTCAGAGCATCAGTAACAAAAACAAACAACATGGCAAAGGCAGACATAAGAATAACGGGAAAGCGCAAAGCTCTAAATAAGTTTGAAAGATGTCTCCAAAAGGAATATGCTTAGTTAGAAAAGCAGAAATTTGAAGCAAAAAAAAAAACCCTGCTAACATTAATCTTAAGTAGAAAAACAATGAGGTTTAGAATTAAGTCGAAATAATTTAACCAAAGCATACGACAGTTAAACATAAAAAAAACAATTGCATTGGCAGTTATTTATCAACAATTCGATTAATTAAGCAACTGCAGAAAAAGAGCCTGCTGTCATAAATCTAGGAATTCCAACATCATATATAGCACAAGAAATGCTGACTTCATAGAAAACACACACAGTTTAACCATAAATTGTCCGTCCATTTCTGCCAACCGTTAACCACAGAACATGATAATTATCTTACAGACTTACACAAAATTGCAACGCAGTCTTCACTTGTCAGCCACCCTCTGGCTTCTTCATCAACTAGAGCTACACTGCAAGTCCCTAGTGCGGGTGCAGATTCATGTTGGCGATGTTATGAGCCCCTTTCCCCTTTAAGTTCGGCACCCCGCTCTTCCGCGCGGCCTGTTGCTCTGGCTGCTCCCCACTCCCGCTTCTTGTTGGGTGGCTCCATACGCAGTCCGCTGCAAGCCTTCTGGAGAGCATCATTAGCATGTAGTCCCTAGAGGCCTCTACCCTCGCTGCTTTCTGGCGGGAAGTTATCTAGCTTCAGCATCAGTGAGTCGAAGCTCACTATCATTCCTGCGTTTGCTATCTTTGATAAGTTTCTCAAAGAGAAGCTGTGCCCAGCACCTTCACGTTGTCATAACCTGCTTTGTGGCCGTTGTTAACGATTTGCTCGGCATTAGTTGATATAGCTGTAGGTGGTGTCATCGTTAGTTTTTTAAATTTTAATTTAATTGGGGTAGAGCGCACGCTCCAGTGGTAGTTCCCCTACACACCCATTTTCCCCTTTTATTTTCCCCCTACTTATTCCTGCATATTAATTTTACCTTTAAATTATTTCAGTGTGTTTGGTAAATTATTAATCATTTCTCTTGGTAACTTATTCCAGTGCCTGACCCCCTTCCTTACGAAAGAAAATCAGTGTCATAATCAAAAATTATTTGTTTGTTTTGAACGATCTTTTTCATCCAGTTTGTCCAAAATACTTGAATATTATTCCCCAGTTATTGTTTTACCCGTTCTAAGGTATCCAATAAAAATAATCTCGGGCACCCCCCCCCCCCCCAAAAAAAAAAACACTGGTGATTACTTTTCTGGGAAATTAAATTTACGTCTTCTGTCCTGGAACAGTGCCATCGGCTTTCAACCGCTGCGCTGTGTTGATTACTGTTTCTTTTTTGGCGTGCAATGGTGGACCCAAGGGTCAACCACAATAACAAATCGGTGCACAAAATTGATAGGATACGTTTTAAAATGGGCGAGCAATTGTTGTAAAATTCGATTTCGCACTTGTTTTTGGTTATCATTCAACAATTGCGGCATTAGTTGATATCCTGCACAAAGTTTTATCATTTTTAATTCTTGATGCAAAATGTACTGTACCATTTTCTATGGCTTCAACTATCTCATACACCTTTAAATGCCCATCTTTCAATAACAAATTATGCTTATTCTCAATGTTTTCATATTTGGTTGCCAGTGGCGTAGCTAGGTTAACAAGGACCCCAGTGCAAATAATATTTTGTGCCCTCAGACCAGATGGTGCTACCAAGTCTCTAGGGTTCTGGGGCTCCCCTGAGATGCGCTTGGGGGCCTCCTGAGTTGCGTTTGAGGGCCCCGGTGCACGGAACCGCCTAGCCCTCCGATAGCTACGCCACTGGTGGTTGCGGTCCTTCACTTGGATCAATGTCAAAGAATGCACGAACAAGCTGAATTCAGTAACTCACTTCTTCACTGTTAAAAATGATGAAGCAGACTCCTAATAAACCTTTACCATCTTTAAATGAATTTGTGCTGGCAATAAAGCATCCTAAACAAAAATGTTATGGTAGAACGATATTCTAGATTATCTCTTTCAGTTTGATAAAGGATATAGCTAGTGAGATAGCATCTCCTCTGACAGAGGTGATCAATGATTGATTTTTGCAGGGTGAATTTCCTGAACAGTGGAAAACATCTGTCTTTTTGCCTGTATGCGAGACCAAAGGTAAAAAAGTGCATCCTTCTTCCTATCATCCAAGTTCAGTTGTATTTGCTATTTAAAAGGTAACTGAAAATGTCTTATAATGGAGAATAGTTAAATTCATGGAGGAGCACTTCATATTTGATGGAAAGCAACGTGGGTGTAGCACAGAGAAGTCTACAGCTTAATTACTCAATGAAGTAAGTGATTAAATAATGGATGCTATTAAATACAAAAGGTTTATTAACAGATGACCTAATACAACAATAAATTATTTGATGCTGTATCACATCCAGTACTATCAAGTAAATTAGAACATATAGGAATCAGAGGAACTGCAACTGATCTAATTCAAAGTTACATTGTTAATACGCAATAAGTTGTAAGACAGAATGGTGAGTTATCTAAACCTCTTTCTACCAAGAAAGGTGTTCCACAAGGACCAGTTATTGGTCCCTTGTTATTTATAACATACACCACAGACATGATACTTTTCACAGACAAGGAAAGGAAAATTTTGGAGTACAGCGATGAAACGACAGTTATATGCAGAGAATGTTCCTTCGATAAAGTCAGATCAATCTCAGACCAGAATCTAGACAAGCTAAAGGATGTGTTATCGCGAGTGCCCTTAAATTAAATAGAAGCATAGAGGTAAATGTCACATGAGTAAACTGTTGAGTATCATTCAAGATTAACTTGACAACCTCAACTCTAATTTATGGTCACAAATTTGGTCGCCTTGGCATGCTGTCTAAAGATCTTGTCTGACAGTCTGCCTAAGGAGACCTTAACAATGTTCTCTTTTTCTTTCTTCCATAGTTCGATACCATAAGGCTTACGGATGTGAGGAGGAGTTGATGAATTCATAAGAATCCCAAGATGTTAATCTGATTTCTGGACGAGACTTCATTGTTGTCTACGCTATACATCCAACTGCACATTCTTACGGTACCAACCATTTACACAGTCACCTGTCCAGTAGAAGTTCTTCTTAATCTAGACAGCAGAAAGATTTTTTCCTTATGGCTTACGCCTCGTCAACGTCGAGGTCATTAGAGGCGGTATGGGATTGGGGGACAAAGAACGGGAAGGAATTCGGCAATGGCCTTTTTGGAGGAAGCATCCCGGCATTCGCCTGGAGTGATTTGGGGAAACCATGGAAAACCCAGATCTGGATGTCCGGACGGGGATTCGAACCGGCTTCCTCCCGAAAGCAAGTTCATCCACCACGCTCGGTGGCAGAAAGAGACAAGTAAAAATCCATCACCGTGACATTAGATAATGTAAAAATCTGACTTTCACAGCTCTTCTTACTACAAAAACAAACTCAGGACCTGACGGAACAGGAATGAACATCAACAATTTACCTCCAAAAAATTTCTAATTGTAAAATAACAAAAGTAAACAGTAACTTTATAAATGGAAATACTGTCTATAAAGATAAGGAATATATTGACATTTCGAAACATATATAACTGAATTTCTTTGGGTAATAACCCTAGTTTTCTGACTTTCATATGTAATCTTTGCATGACTTCCTTCAAAGAACAATCATTGAATCTGTTTACTTTTGGATGTGAAACCCTAAATAGTTCAAGATCGTATGAAATATATGATAAGCGATGTTTTGGAAATAAATAAAAAGTAAATGCAAGAAATCAAGAGAAAAGTAGTTTCAAGAATGTGCAAAAAGGTGGAGAAATTATGATGTAGGTTGACAGAATTTTACAAAATAGAAATATATTTAACCTGAAAATTTCAGATATGAAAACTTTCGCCTAAGCAGAAATAGCCGAGAATACAACCGTGTGAAGAACAAGTTGGACCGTAATGTGCTTGTCAATGTGAAAGAAGAAACTGGTATTGATGTTGCGGAAGTATTATGGATAGAACTATGGCAGGTTGTCTAAACTGATACAAGGTGGGAGGAGTAGGCGAGATTCCAATAGAGTTGCGAAGCAGGAGATATTTCGAAATTTTTTCACAAAAGCATCATCCAGAAAGCCTTACATCATATGTTTTAAAAAAAGTGTAACTATGGTGAAACAAAAAATAATAAAAATTGTAGAAAGGCTATAAGATGAAGATGCATGGAAGTAAAATATTTTTACGATGTTCCTGCTTCATAAATGTTACGTCCAAGGATATATAGAGCAAGTATTGGACAAAAAATCTGCCATTTTATGCCACTGTATAGAAAAGCAAAATATTTCCATTCCAACTTTTTTGCACTATCTGTGTTACAGTAACATTCAGTAAAACATCGGTATATATTTAAAGTTTTGAAGTTTTATTATTTTTTAAAACGCAATACGATGTTTTTGGTCACACCATCAGCAACAACGCATTGTTACTTCTTCTTCCATCTATGCTCATCATTTTTTCTGAAGCAATTACTGTTTTTTACGCTTTACGCCTCGTCGACGTCTAGGTCATTAGAGGCTCCATTGCAATTAAAATTAATCAAATTCAGCTTCAAATTCTTTCCATATCCTTCATATTTATTTCATCCTTTATCTGTCCATTTAATTTTCTACATGGTTCTATGGCACGTTCAGATGCTTCGTTGAGGCTAGACCTTATGAGTGTATCGAATTTGTATACGTTAGTGAGCTTTGTTTGTTTGGCACTGACCTGCTGTGTGTGGCTGAGGAGGCAGAGGCCTGCGGCCTGGCAAAGGTATGCTGGTGCCATGAGGCTGTGTCTGGCTGAAGGGAGCCGGCAGCCTGCTAACATAAACACACCATGTCATTCAGATACCCACACAACAACAGACGCCTCGCTCATACTTATTATTAGAGACAAAAAGCTAGAAATATGCATGAAAAATGCTTAAAATATGCATTGAAAGTGTCAAAATATGCAACATTAAATAATATAAAAAATAGTAATTTTTAGTTTTTTATACCAGTCAGCATGCAATTAATAAGTATTTGATCAGCATATTGACAAATTCGATAATCAACAATTATTTAACATTTTGTTTTATTACTTTTGTAAACGTAAACAATCATGTACTGTTCAAAATATTCAATAGAAAAGACTGTTTCTTTGATCTCTAAAAATCTATAATAATATTATAAATGCGAAAGTAACTCTGCCCCTCTGTTTATCTGTCTGTCTGTCTGTTTATTACGTTTCTTGGGCTAAACGGCTAATCCGATCGTGATGAAATTTCACAAGGATGTACGATTCGGCATTAGGATGGATAAATAGTACATATTGTCATGTAATTTTGAAAATATTACCGTAGCTCAGTGGTTACGCGGTTACTTACTAATGTTTGGTGCGAGGTCTGCGCTTTAAATCCCGATCGAAGCAAAGATTTTTAGGAATTGGTTTTGATCGTATGAGCCACACTTGGACGGTCAGTTTTTCGGATTCCATGTTAAACATTAGATATCACAAATTAACGGGTGCAATCAGAGGCGGCCCTAACAAGTTTTTCAGGTGGTGCGAGATCTCACTGAAGCGCCCCAAATGAGCAATCGCTTATTTGTGATTAAGGTGTCCATTTAGATAGCCTGACGATAACAAACAGTTATTACATCCTACTAATATCATAAATGTAAAAGTTTGTTTGCTTGGATGTTTTTTTGCTGTTTCACGTCGAAACGACTGAACTGCTTAGGATAAATTTGGAATAATGTATTGGCCATCTACTTTTATCCCAAATAGCAGTTCCCGTGGGATTCGTATACGAATATGTGTATGAATGCTTGATGAATTCCACTCGAGCAAAGCCGTGGTCAAAAGATAGTCTTTAAATATGATAAGAACTCAAACCTCGGAAAGATTAGTGTAGGATAGCAGTGGTATGAATGAAAAACAACAGTGAAAAGGAATACTATATGTTTGAAAAGTTAATTTAAGCTACTGTGGTGAACACAATGCTCACTTTTCTTACACGTCAAATTCACAGTTTTTAATAATTTTTTAAAAAATATATAAAAATCCAAAATATATGAAAATAAAAATTCCCTCTTTTAATACTGAAAAATAAACTTTACCAAAATTTTGCCAAAACCCTCGCAAAATAATGCTTATGTAGATTGAATGCATGTATTTTTTCCCCAAGGTAAAACCATTTTGAACAAATATTTTTTATTGTTTTTGCTCCACTCTCAAGCTAATCCCGGCAACGCCCGTGGAAAGTTATGCAAATAGAGTGACCAACGCATTCTAAATTGTATCTATCATATGCTAAAACACGTTCATTGTAAACAATTCTTCTGGATCTGTTGCTATCTCATTTATGGCTCATACTCAAAAAATCTTTACTTTCTTCGGCATCTGACTGGGTTAATAACAGGAAATGTTCCAGTCTGAGAATTAATTTCTCTAGCTGTCTGTTATCAGATCAGCTACGCTTTCTCAAATTCCGAGCTGTTTATCAGCAACTGTGAAGAGTTTCATAAATCCGCTTAAAGTCTGCATAGCCTTTGCTTACAATGTTTACTTGAAACAATGTATTTTACCAAGTCACCACTGTAATTATGTACTCAAATTGCTCCATGATCTGGGTAAGTGAAAAAGCATCTGTTGAATGATTCTGAATAATTCGTTTCAGAGGGGCGTTACGAACTGAAGAGTAGTGATAACGAACTGTAGCGATGCTAGAAACTCTATTCTTGAAACGAGTTTCGCAAATTTTTTGGCGATAGTCCATCTAAGTGCCTGAATACCACTTCCCATCGCTTTGTTGACCGAGAGAATAAAACAAATATTCTTTAAAGAAATCCGGACAAGGAAACCGATTTAACTGATGTTTTGGCTGCACTTGCTATTACCAAATTTAATGACAGTTACATGGATTAAAAAATGCTCGAAGATACTGGTTCAGAATTTTGCTTTGGGCATATTTGTTTCCTCCTACCATATTGGATCCATTGTCATATCTTTGGCCTCGATAATCGTTCATATCCAGATCGAACTATTGCAAAGTATCAATGACAAACAGGGCAGTGAGTCCATGGAGGAAGGAATAATAATTCCTTCCTCCATAAGTGAGTCCTGCTCCTAGGTCCCAAAGAGTCACTTTCCGAATTGTAAGCACAGCGAAATACTCACGCACCTAGACTTCGTCTTCATTAGTGTCAACAAAATCAATGTCAGAGATAACTGGCTTACATCAGGAGTTCAATTCAGTATGATTGAAAAATATTTAGTTGAACCAACCATAGTCAAAATTTTATTACGAACTTCATTCGTTTTGAATACATTTGCCGATATAATAAGACATTAGTCTCGTTATTAGCAATACGGCGGAGATGCGCCATCATCGCAGGATCATATTTTCCTGGTAGTTACCATCATTCATTAGAGGGTAGCGACCCACTGTGATTTTTCGTCTTCTGTCTGTCTTTACAAATGCTTGTCTACTACATTGGAGTTATTTAATGGAATCAACGCTTCTGTGGTGTGATTGTGATCTGAGGAAGTTTCGTGAGTTTTGAGACTCTCTGATTAGTCATAGAATCCTTCTTTTCTGTTGATAAAACAACATATAAACAATATACTTTTTCTGCAGATTTAGAATAAGCAAGCTATCTACAAGTTTCTCCATTTGGTGATACTCTTTGAAAATGGGTGATTGAAAAATGACGTCCCTGATTTTTTTCTTGCATTTTTTCGTTGCTCGAATAATTATTTCACCTCTGCCAGCAGAGTCAATGAGCGAAAATTTTGATATATTGTCGTAATTTGTACTTTTAAAAGGCGAGACTGTGGTGGTACGACGTGTATACATTTGTAATGTTTTGAACAGCAGACGACGTCCTAGCTATAGACATGGAGGATATATTCCTTCCTCCATGGCTATAGATAAAGCTTCTCGCACATGCTGCTCTTTATCATGAGCCTCGTCTGAACAACTTCCATCAAAAGTTTTCTTCCGTCTCCTGTTGAACTTGTTCTGGTAACCACGAATCAGATGAGTTCTAAATAAAAATTTGTTCTCAGTTTCGTCTTGTTTTTTTTTTTTTTCTTTTCTTTTCTTTTCAAGTATTGTGTGTCATACAGGTTTTTTTGGTGGGTGGTTAACATGTCTGTAAAAGACAGATAACCTTTGTAAATATTTACGATACCAACGTTAGTTGTAATCACCTAGGATCTAATATGATAGAAAGAGATAAGTAGGTTGAATCTCGTTCCATGCACATGTACCCGCATGCATGAACTTCGAGACTACAGCCGAGAAGGCAGGAAACAGGTGCGGGAGGCGCGACGCGGCACGGGAGGGTGCTAACTTTGAAACGAGTTGTGATTTTCGTGATTCGAGTAACTCGAACTGACTCGAGTAGCAACTCGATTGATTCTATTCTACGATTACATACGACTATACATTAAGCTGAAGCTCTTACTTTTATAAAATTTTCTGGATGATGTGTGTTAAAATAATGTATGAACAGCAAACTGGGTTATTATACAATTTATTTTTCATTTTTTGCGCAGACGATCTCTCGCTGCATTTTCGGCGCCCCCCATATGACGGCGCCCGGTGCGGTCGCACCGCTCGCACCGCCCTAGGGCCGCCCCTGGGTGCAATGCTTGGAAAATTGTACGCGGTCTAACAATGCTGTAGGTGTACACTTATTTACGCTATATTGATCACTCAGCCATTGTTTCTTTCGCAGTCAGCGTGTGTGTGATCTGCAGTAATAATATTATAAATGCGGAAGTAAGTCTTTGTCTTTTTGTTACGTTTTGTCGACTAAATGGCTATACTGAGATTGATCGAATTTGACAAGGAAATACTTCGTATCTGTAGGAAGGACACAGGACATTTTGTTCGGTATGAATAACAGTTTTAGTCACGAAGTTTTGAGAACTTACCGAATGCTGACAGGCAGACAGATGCGTGTGTCAGTCTGTAATGTTACGTCGGTTGCTCAACCTGTGCTTCTCGCGCAGTCTGTTTGTGTACGATTTGTTAATAAATTTCGTTTAGAGACAAAACGTATTATTTAGTATAAATGTCGATTTGCTCTACACTGTACTATTACTTTGTGTCTGCCTAAAAGTATCTTGCACCAGTTTATTTTGTCTTCTTTTCTGACATGCCTTGTGGGCCTTGGCCTAAGTGCGAGCAGCTATGGTTATTGGAACCAAAGAATCTGATGCTCATGATGAAGAAAGAAGAAAAGACCAAGTTAAATTAAAGCTGCTATTAGTTAAACCCCTGCTCCTCCCCCATATCCCTGCACCTTCGTTTGTTTTCTGTTTATAAATATGTTGGAAATTCATTCTCTTTATGAGACAGGTTCGACGGTAGAGTGATGGTTTTCCTGTCATACGGCAGCATAACTTCCTTTTTTAAAATGAGCGCCATTCAGTCGGTTGATATTGTAGAGCGGCGTTAATGGTCTCGTTCGAGTGGTGTAACTATAAAGTTTTGTCCCAACACCGTTTAGTCGCAATCATGCGTTGGAACAATGAGGAGCGTGCGTTTGCCGTTGAGGCCTACTTTTCGAGCGGATGTTCTGTGATCGCAACCCGGCGCGCTTTTCGGAATCGCTTTAATTTAGCCCAGTTGGCCCCTGTTCCGGACCGGAAATCAATTGTTCACGTGGGTCACTACGTTCAGACAAACTGCAAGTGCGACAAGACGGAGATCTGGAGGCTCTCGGCCCATTAGATCACCTGAGAACATTGAGGTAGTGAGAGCTTCAATGTTGCGATCACCACGGCGTTCTGCGCACGTCTGCCCTTGGAATTTCCGATCGTTCTGTGAGAAGAATTCTTCACGATGATCTTCATTTTCATCCATACAAGATGGCGATTGTACAGGAACTTTCTGAACGTGACTTCAATTCTCGGATGAAAGCCTGTGAGGTTCTTCTGGAAGAGGTTCCTGAGGACGCTATTGTTTTTTTTAGTGATGAAGCCCATTTTCATTTGTGTGGATACGTCAACAAACAAAACATGCGCTACTGGGCTGACAACAATCCTCGACAATTGCATGAGGTCACAGTGACAGTGAATTCGGACCAGTACGTAAAAATGTTAAAGGATTTTTTTTTCCCACGGCTAGATGAGTTGGACTTAGGGGATACTTGGTTCCAACAAGACGGTGCAACGGCACACACTTCAAGAGCATCGATGGCTGTTTTGAGGGAACACTTCCCAGAGCGCCTCATCTCAATTAGGGGCGATTTGGAGTGGCCGGCCCGCTCTCCCGATTTGACCCCTTGTGATTTTTTTCTATGTTTTTTTTTGAAATCCCGTGTTTATGTGAACCGCCCAAGGACCTTACAAGATTTGAAGACTAACATCCGGGAAGAAATTGCCAACATAACGCCTGTTATGCTGACGGGAGTCATGAAAAACACCAGAAATCGGTTTACTCAGTGTGTGGAGAATGGGGGACGTCACCTACCTGATGTGACCTTCAAAACTAAGTAAAACAAAACTTTATGTATGTGCCTACATTATAAAAAACAAATAAAAAATTTCTGAATAATACAATGGGTTTTATTAAGTTTTGAAAAAAGGAATTTATGCTGCCGCACCCTGTATTATGCCGACTTGGGGTTATTTGGGATAAATATTACGATACTAACATCTTTCTATATCAAACTTTGGCTAAGTCCACGCGTACGAAGTCATGGGTAACAATTGTTGTTTTTATAAGTGGAAAAGGACTGTTCCGCATCCACTGATGTAGATGAGCAGTATTTAAATGTCGGTGATAAATTAGCAGTCATTATTTCTGGAAAAAGTTCACCCGTCCCATTAACAAACTTATCAATTTGACACAAAGGTTCTAAGCCTCGGTTATTGTTCAAAATATTTTCAAACTTCACTTTAAGTTTACACAGGTATACCTCAGGCAATGCGGAGTTCATTTGGCGGATTTTATTCATTAACTGAAAAGATTCAGCTTTTTAATATTCGCAGGAATGTGGGAAAAATGAGTGGTAATCACAGTTATGGTTTAAGAAACAAAATACTAGAATCGTTAAATGCTTGCATGGACTTACAAACTGCTATAGTCTCTGCACTATCAAAATATTTTACTACATCTTTAATGGTCTCGAAATGTACATTGGTACAGTTTCAACCCACGTTGCCCATCGAGTTACCACTGATTCTAGAGGTTTTTTTTTTTTTTTTTTTTTTTTTTTTTTTTTTTTTTTTTTTTACTGCTTTACGTCTTTCAACAGCGAGGTCTTTAGAGACGGGAAAGGATGGGGGGCAAGGAATGGGAAGGAATTCGACCATGGCCTTTTTAAGGAAGCATCCCGGCATTTGCCTTGAGTGATTTGGGAAACCATGGAAAACCCAAATCTGGATGCCCGGACGGGGATTCGAACCGCCGTCCTCCCGAATGCGAGGCCAGAACGTTCTAGAAGTAAAGGCATTTTTGGCAATTTTTCTTTATAGACACCATTCCGAGAAAGTACACTAACAATTTCTTTGTTATGAAATCAGTCAATTTACATGCCAAAACGTGGATCGTACTTCTTCAGTGCGCACCCCACGTCACATGAATCAAATTGGGATAAAATACTTGGAGGGCTTAGGCTGTCTTGATCATATAGGGAATATAAAGACTCTTTTATCTGCAGAAGATTCAGGAAATATTTTATTAATACCCTCATTCAAAAATCTGATGATCGCAGAATGATTTTCCTTTTCAATTTTTTTTTACTTATGGCTTTACGCCTCGTCGAAGGCTAAGGTCATTAGAAGCAGGATGGGACTGGGTAAGGGATGGGAAGGAATTAGGCCATGACCTTTTTGATGGAAGCATCCCGGCATTCGCCTGAAGTGATTTGTCGAAACCATGGAAAACCCAAATCTGGATGCCCGGACGGTGATTCGAACCCGCGTCCTCCCGATTGCAAGGCCAGAACGTTAACCGTTCACCCACCACGCTCGGTTTTCTTTTCAAGTACTTTGCAGCCCACCAAAAAGGAAGAAGAATGCTGTGATTTTAATGCACCGACAGTTAAATTAACAATGCATCGACCACAACTGTCGGTTGTTTCGTTAGCTGAAAACCAAATATGCTATCCTTGAGTTTATTGCGGTTTTCAAGAACATGTACGAACATTTTCGCTATGTAATTTTTACGAAATGATTATCCACCTATTTTATTTTGATTGAAGCAATATTTTCGCACAAAATCTTTAAAGGCAGGATTTGTAAGTTTGTGAAGAGGAATATTACTTGCAAGCAATGCCTAAGGGAATTTTTGTTTGCCTTTGCAGTTACTGCTGTTTGTCGCTGTTAAACTTTGTTGCGGTGGGCCTTTTTTTTGCAATTCAGACATGCTGGTCTGTTTGAAACTTTTGTGCATAAAATATTTTTGTAGTAAACTCGGCAATATGAAACATTTCAGACGTATGTAAATATTCCAGGATAGTCAGCGATTCACGCATGGTATATAATAAACTCTGTACAAATAAATAAAAACGAAACTCATGCAATGAGCGCGCGAACAATAATTTTTCAGGATTTGTCTAATACGAAGAGTGTTGCAGTAGGTTAACGCTATGCAGAACGGTATCGTCTGTCTTTACCCTCCCTGAGAGGTCTGTAGGTTCAGTGATTAAGGTATATGACTGGTGTTCGAAGGTACTCGGTTCGAATCCCTGTCTTCACCTCTGGCACAGCTTGCTATATAATGTGAAGTACGCCAGAACGCATCCGTGGTTCGGATTCCAAGTTAAACTGTAGGTCCCCTGTACCCGGTAGGTTTACCGGGTTAGATTAAGGCGGCTACGACAGGGGCGGAATGCGCAGCCAATATAAACCCTGTCAGCAGGTCATTACGACCACACGGAATTATTATTATTTTTAACCTCCCTTAAGTCTGTTTTACGTGGATACATAATAATATCTATCAAAACAATAGACGTACGACTGATAAAATCCGTGCGGCTAGTAGTTTTGGCCGGCCATAACGTAAGATTTCATTTATTAACTAGATAACCTATAGAAAAATATTGTAAATATAGCAAAAATGTGCATCATCTCTAAGTTTCAGGTAAAATATGTAATAACCGGTGAGAATGGATGTAATATGCAAATGTATATAATGCGGTCTCTGCGTATTACAGATAAAAGTCGAAACTCGTATACCAATAACAATCGTACGCCTTTTTTATGGAGATTTTTGGTTTAAATTTTCTTCATCAGAAACAGCATGCTTGCAGCTATCTCATTTTAAACATAAGACCTGTATCAGTGTACTAGCTGATACCCGCGACTTCGTACGCGCGGATTAAGAATTCCTTTGCCAGAATTGAATATAGAAAGTTGTTGGTAACGAAGGATTGGTATCAAACAACATCGAGTCCGCATAATATGACAGGAAAGCTATCACTATATCATTCCACCGTCGAAACAGTCTCTTGAAGAGAAACAGTTTTCCAACATATTTCTGTCACCATTCGATATGTTCTCAAAATTTAGTGACTACAACTGTTAATCATAACGAAAAAATGTCCTGTGCCTTTCCCAAAGATTTTCTTGTCAAATTCCATTAATATCGGTATAGCCATTTAGTCGTCAAAACGTAACAACAAGACAGAGACTTATTTCCACATTTATAGTATTATTACTACAGATCACACACACATACACACACTGACTGCGAACAACTCCTGAGGGATCATTATAACGTAAAAAAGTGTACACCTACAGCATTGCAAGACTACCTTGCCTCGCATTGAACCCCTAAATTTATGATACCTACAGTTTATGATTCAATCCGAATAACCGACGGTCCAGGCGTGACTCTTACTATCAAACACAATTTTTTAAAATCTTTGCTTCCACGGAGATTTGAACCGGAGACCACGATCCAAACAGCAGTAAGCAAGCTTTTTAACCACTGAGCTAACAGACCGCTATATGGAAAGGCAGTACAGAGACCTACACATCCTACGCATCTGTTTATCGCCGGCAGTAATTTTTCGAAATTATAAGACAACATGTATTATTCATACACAAAATTTTTCAACCAAATGTAGACAGTATTTTTCTCCTTGTTTCAAAGGATAAGTGTGCAAAGTTTCATCGAAATTGGATGAAAACTGTGGATATTTATGAAGAACAAACAAACCAACAAACATACATTCATCTGTATATATATATAGATGTCGACCAGTTATAATAAAGGCATTTTAAAACTTAAATTTTTCCGATGATTATACATTTTGTTGACTATAATAGTTCCGCTCTATGGAATGAAGCGGAGATTTGATGCCTTTCTGCAAGTTTTGTTAGTAGTGTCACTCATCTTACGGAAGGTGTATTTTGAGTTGTAAGTGGCAGGCTGGCCCAGATTTCGACAGCTTTTAAAGTTAGATGACGGAACACTCGCTCCTCGCATCTCACCAAGAGCACTGCGATCGAACCATTCAGCTCTAAAATTACTACATACTCGTACAGCCATGATAGAGAGATTTTGTGCTTCTATTGATGTTCACCCCAAATATTGTTTGCATTTTAACGTAAATTAAAAAGTTTCCTATATAAATGTTATTACGCAACAGGGGAAACCAAACATTTGGAAATAGTTTTCACATGCATACTCAGTTATAAATTATATATGTTTTAATAGTTAGTATTTCTTTCGATACTTAATATTTTCAGAACGATGTTTGTGCCATTCAAAACAACTTTTGTAAAAAACGAGTTATAGGAAATGTATTTGACCACATCATAGCAAGCACAATTTTAATGCAGCATATTTTTTTTTAAATGCAGAAAAATTAACATTGATAGAAGAAGTATTACGAAATGCAATCGCGTTTCTTGCATATAGATGACCAATAACCACATTTCCATCCTTACTTAAGTGTGTCTTTGGAAACTTTAACAGAACTTTGAATCTCTTTTGTAGCGTAATCTGAAGTTTCATGCAGTCAAGCAATATAAATATAAACGTAAAACACATTCATTTTAGAAAAATCGATAAGAACTGTGTCTCAAACTGGGGCAGAACATTATAAATAAAAATTAAAATAGTAAACTAGTACTTCAAATATTCCAGTTGTGTTCAAATTCTGAGATGAAGCTCCTAAACACATAAAACGTCGTGAAAATTGAACGATCATTATGACAATTATAGTAATGAAGAAAGTAACTTACTTGTTACTAAATAACTACCTCATAACTTTCGATATATTTTTTATTTTTTTGAAGGAAAGGTTAATGTACCTATACAAATTAAACATTAAACAAGGACACAAAATGCTGTCTGTTTAGGACACTATAATTTAACAATCAAGTTTAATAATTACTGTCACAACTATCGTGTTCAAAGGAAATTGCGTTAGGCAATAAAAAGACGTACAGATAAAATATTCTGACAACATTATTATTTCCCAAAACTGAAGTATCTTTGAGGTCAGAACTTCAGACATTTTCTCCTTCCGTGCAATTAATTAAGGAAATAATACTATAAAACAAGGGCTACATTTTTTGGTAGATCATAAAGGCCAAGATTCTCGAAATAGGATATATAACTAAAACTTTCCTTCTTCATGTCCACATCTAAATGTGAAGAGTAAAATTCATAATGATTACTTTGTTCGAATGCTATAAGTGTTTAATTGTCAGGAATTACACGTGAAAGAAATTGTGTTCCGCTTGGTTTTAAGACTGCCGATGAAATTCGCAAAGCGTAAACAAAACCTTAGAAATCACTGGCGTTTCGTTTCCTGCGTTAGGAAGTAATGCTTAAGGAAAATAATGTCGGATGGTTTGTTTCACTTGGGGTGATGTAAAACAGACAGCACGGGCGTGTGAGGTATTTTTAGATGTGTGTGTGCTGCTACAGGTAGGATGCATCCCATGTTCTCTGGAGACACCAAACAGACATCAGATCCAAAATGTCAAATATAAACCCTTTGGGAATACCAAAGAGTGGACGGTATGTAACTTTTTTAGTATCTGTATCAGAGCAGTTGAGGTAATTTTGCCCGGTGCGTCGTTGAAATTTCTCTTTATTTTGTTTCTTCAGTTCCAGGTGAAACTCAGGCAAAACCACGAGTTTTTATTAGTTTATAATGCTGAAATAGCCCACAGAAATCAAAGTACCACTTAGAGGAGTTGAGGTATTTGTTCAGTACCTATTATAATTGAGTTGATCAATAAGTTGCATCTTACTTTTCGAGACAGAAAAGAAAACTGACGCAACTATCCATGTTGAGTATCTTCCGGCTTGTACGAAAGGTTAAATGAGCATTAAGACAGTTTTACGTTTGCGTGGATATGAAAAGGATACTAGAAGCCGCGTAGTATTAGATACTCTAGGTCAGGGGTGGCCAACCCAAATGATCCTGCGGGCCACTTTGGAAATGCATCATAGATCCGCGGGCCGCTTATAAAATTATATATCCCCATATCAGATTTAGACCCACTACAGACATTTTTTTGGAGTGAATATAATTTAATTGTTCTGCGAACTAATAAAACAGGCAATATCTGTCATATATTCGCATGATAATTATTTTAAAATCAAAATTAATTTTTTCTCATAATTTAGACAGTTAATTTATTAATATATGGATGCACAAATAATGTTTTATTTTTTTAATATATTGGTTTCCACTACTTTGGCCATTATAAAATAAATATTTTTTGTAAAAGTGTGATGAATTTCGCGGGTCGAAAAAAATGTTCAAGGCGGGCCGCGAATTGGCCACCCCTGGTCTAGACAATGTCATTCTTGCCGTTTAAAATATGCTTGGTGTAGGATCCTTCTGATGTGCCTTTTCCTGTTGTAAATAAGTTAGAAACATCCCAAACTGCTAAATTTTTCTTGCAGCACGACAACTCTCATTCCATTTCGTCTTGAATGACAACGAGAAGCCTGCATGGAAATTTTTGCTATACACTCCACAACTTTGCATTTACCTCTTTTCCCGTCTCAGTGGGCAGTGGTTTTTAAAATGACGAATTACTAAATGAAAAGCTGTTTGAAACAGGAGAATTAGTGGCTCAAACAAATTACCTAAAAACTGATGCATGGATACGATAAAGGAATATATAAACGAGGTGACTAAATGTAGACTAATACATACTTTTTGAAAAATGATTGTATGAACTTCATAACATAATACAATGATTTATGTTCCAAACCATCTGAATTGTTTTCACTATAACGAAAGCATAATTGCTGACAATTATTAAACATTTGCTACACGAACTCACTTTTGGATTTCTTTTCTGGTACCCTCTGACCATATACATAACTAAGAAAAATTTATTTACATTAGTTACTATATATCTAGTTTTCCTCTGCTGTTCTTAGTAGCGACGAATTCTCTCTTTCTTCGACTCTTTTTTATGTAATTATTTAGGGCTCCTTTTTTATATGACTATTGCAGATATAGATTGATTTTCACTATAGCATTTTCTTCGCTTTATGGAAGGAAATAGCAAGCTGGCAATCTTCGTCCGCGAATCTCTTTTTCCAAAGGACAAAAGTTGTAAAACATGACTTTTTCAAAATTTATCGTGAAACAGATTTCAGAATATGAAAACAAAAATAAAATAATTTTTACATTTAAAAATGATAATGAAACAACAGGAATCGACATAAAGTTTAAATTAATTTGAATATCTTATAGAAAATAGCAAAAATGTGTCATTTAGTAATATCTCAGAATATAATTATCATGTAAATTTTTTCATTCACCATTTTTAAATTTGGCGTTGAATAGTATGAAGCGTGATTTGATATTTACTGATTCTATTTACAACCTTTAGCCGGCCTCGGTAGCGTAGGGGCTAGAGTGCTAGCTCCGCGTACCGAAGGCCGCCGGTTCGAATCCGGCCGCGGGCATAGATGTTTAAGTGTTGTGTGTCTGTGTGAATGTGTTGTCCGTCCTGTGGCGTCCATACATTCGAAAAATGCAATATATATACTGGATGACGACTTATACACTGAAAGGTATAATAATTACATTGAGCTGGCTGTATGGCCTCCGTTGCCAAATGCCATAAAAAAAATAAAAATAAATTAGAACCTTTCTAAACAATGGGTCTTCTCAAACACAGCTCCAACTATTTCCTTGACCGTGTATATATTGACAATATTTAAAGTACTTGTATAAGAGTCCACTACTCATTCCACAAGTCTTAAGTTAATAACGTTACGTCAAAAGCGTACTTAATTAAACGTTTTGCCGCATAATAATCTCGTATTAGGTATTCTCTGTGGAATAATGACCCTATGAAACAACTAGTTTTCATTTGCACTTAATGGTGAGTAGTTGTTAAAAAATGGAAAAACATACACACACATATCTTGCACAGATCAAAGATCAAACATAGTTCATTATGTTTAATCTTTGATCGGTGCAAGATATGTGTGTGTATGTTTTTCCTTTTTTTAACAACTACTCACCATTATATGCAAATGAAAAGTAGTTGTTTCATATGGTCAATATTCGATTGATATATTTAACTGTATTAAGTCTGTATCTCTTGTCCCCAGGATAAAGTTTCCTGTTAATGAGTTCAGCGAAATTTTGAAAGCTTTACCTAAAATCAAATAATATTGGATATAAAATATATGGATAGGAGAAGCCAACACCAAATTACTCTAATCTACTTTTACAAGGAAAAAATTCATTAAATAAGAGCATGAACCGTTATTAGCAATACCAGAAAGTCTACATTCTCCATTACTGACAGTGTATCGTGGGACTAGTCAGCAAATGTTCCTTTCGTATTGATTTTTACGTTTAGTTAGAAGGAAAGCAAACAAAAGTAAAGGTTGATTATCTAAATAAATTCTTCATTGACGAACGAGCTGCAGTGCATAACCTCTGGAATCAGCTTAGTGAGGTTTCGTTAGCACCAAAAGCTGTCTAAAAACAGAAGCGGATAACAGGCAGTTGGGGTCGTTGAGAGCCGTAGCGACTATTGAGCTCGGGTTATTAGGTTCTCCTTTCAAGTGTTGTGAGTTCATGCAGATTTTAATGAAGAAGAGAATATCAAAATATTGTGTCAACACCCAAAATGACGTGAAACGCTGTTATCACTAATTAATTAATTGATTTAATTGCGATGGAGCGCCTGCTTCGGTAGCAATTTCCCTACGCATCTGTTTATTCCTTTCTTATTAATTTCTTGAAATTTAAATTCGTTGAGTGTAATTTCCCTACACATTCACTTTTTCCCTTTAGGAATTTTAATTTTAAATTCTTTCAGTGTTTTTGGTAAACTATTCAGAACTTCCCTATTCCAACCCTTGACTCTCCTACCTACAAAGGAAAATTTTCTCTCTCTTTTACCCGATAACGTGCCAATTTATTTTATCTGCGAGGTCAAAATGGTGTTACCATTAAGGCTCTTGCTGATGAAGAAATTTCACAACGCATCCATACACCTAACAGACATATCTGCCTGATGACAGTGAATGATACAAGTACGAAGAAAAATCGACAATTTCTGCAGACGCCCATTGAATAACGGCGCAAAGTGCGGGAGATCAGAGTTTTCATACTTTCTATATCCATGTGGTGTTACTAAAATGAACCTAGCTTATATTTAAAAGGTAATGGATTTCTTATTTCCTACACACGCCAAAAAAATTGACAACTTTGAAAAGGAAAAAGCAATATAATCGCTAGTTGCTTACTCAGTGGTTCTAAGAAACTGGTAAAATGAAATTTATTTCTAGATATTATAAGACAAACAATACTCGCCAGAGTGGCACAGTGCGCTGAGGCACCTACACAGGATCTGGAAGGTACAATGGGACCGGGCACAATACCAGACCCCGCGTACCACCCGTCTGGATTGCAATTTTTAGGAGTGTTCCCGCAATCATCTAGGCAAATGCTGGAACAGTTCCCAATCTGCACCTCATAAACTACGCATTACACACAAAAAATACACTTATCATGCAGAACACACAAATCTTACGTTTCGCAGACAGATGGCAATACAGAATTTCCCTGAATAGATAAGGTACGTTGTGCCAAAGAGGGCAGGTTAGACTTCGGGCAGGAACTTAGTCCCGCCCTCTCACGATTCACACTGGGCAACTATGTAAACAGGTGGCCAGTATCTACGTGGTCCTTGGGTATCTGAATCGAAGGGGAAAAAAATGAACAATAGGCTTCAACGCATTTGAGACACCACAAAAACTAAGAAAGCTCATGAATGCATCCAGTTCATGTTACTGACTATTTTATTTTTACTTTACGCCTCGTCGACGTCGAGGTCATTAGAGGTGGGATTGGGACTGTGGACAAGGAACGGAAAGGAATTCGAACATGGCCATTCTTTGGAGGTAGCATCCAGGCATTCGCCTGGAGTGATTTGGGGAAACCATGGAAAACCCAAATCTGGATGCCCGGACGGGGATTCGAAACGGCGTCCTCACGAATGCGAGGCCAGATAATTGACTGTAAACTGGAGAGAATGGTTCCTGAAGGTGCGCTTGTTCATCGCCTATACTCCTTTAGTTTCTTTGTTTGACGACAGTTTCTAACTTCTGCGCATATACATTTACCTTGTTTTTTGAGAAGTACTTTCATTGGCGCATACCTTTTATGACATTATAAACAAACATTTCTCCAGCAATCAGAAATTTTTATTGAATGGAAGGGAACGTATAATAAGGGGGAGGGGGTAGGAGGAGGGGCTAGACATACCAGCCTGAGTTTTGAAGTGAGATCATGTCGTGAAGGTGAAGTGCAGGAAAAAAAGTAAAAAGTCGACTTCTATTAAATTTATATTATGTTGGGTGTGGTGAGTTGGAGAGTGGCTTAAAACAAAAATCTGTAGTAGCTTCTGGTTTCTATTTTGATACTTCAAATTGTTTAGGATATGACTAAGTTGAATTAAAAAAAGAGATGGATACAATTTTTTTTTGCTCAGAAATGAAGGCCAGATCGATTATATGAGGATTATTTGAACGGAGAAATTTAACTAGGTTCATACTGCTTAAGTGATTTTCGTTTTTTTTGTTTTAGCTAAATATGAAATGACACTGGGGGTTTTGGCAGAAAGTAAACTGAGTAATTTAGCATGGGAGCTGATGCTAATGGAAAGGTTACAAATTTTGATTGGTTTGTTGTTTCGACTTCCGCTGAAGATTGTTTTTCTATTGGAAGAGTCTGATTGCATTTGATTCGCCCTTTCTGCGAATAGTAGTGAGTGAGTAAATGAATTATTTTACCTCGATATTAATGAGAATACTATTGTGAAAAGCGCAGTTTTTTTGTTCTGATCTGAAGGAAGGAGGAGGAGAGTGTGAAGTTTAGATGAGGGGAGAGTAAATCCCAAGGTGTGGTAGACCAGAGCTGAATCGGGGTTCTTCCTAAAGCCCTTTTGATATCACAGAATGCTGAGAGGGTGTAGCGGCTGGAATTTAAAGAGGATGAGACGGATATCATCAGTAAAGTTGTGGGTGTATAGCCGATTGAAAGGGAGGGATATTGCTTAATTACTCGTGAAGCGATGAGTGCAGGACTGGGGTATTTTTTCTGACGTTTTACTGGGGATAAAAAAAGTTAAATGGGATAATAAGGTTGTGAAGCGTTTTTATTAGCTTTGGGGGAAACGATAATTATTCGTCCTTTCCAAAGGAAGTGAAAGTGGAGTATTACAAGCGTTAAACATCTTACGAAAAAACCCTAGTTGTTGAAATGTGTGATTGAGTGGGAAAGAATAAGCCTTGTTTACATCTACAGACACCGACGTGTCAGACACGTATCGGCACAGGCAAAATAACATTATCACATACATTATGTGTAGGCGTATAGGAGCGTGTCAGTGCAGATACGTGCCGGCACCGGCCAGCATTGTCGGAATGGATGTTTTGTCTGTGTCGGAAGGTGTCTGAGCATGTCTGAGGCTCTCTGCGCAGTTAGTATGAACACAACGTAACAGCACAGACATCGTACTACGCAGGGGCGTAGCTACTATGGGGCTAGGTGGTGCAGTTCACCGGGGCCCTACGCTCAGGGAGCCCCCAAACATACCTCAGGGGGCCCCCAAGAGCACCTCTGGGGACCCCCAAGCGCAGTTCAGAGGGCCCACGGGCCTTCACGGCAAACTGGCGAACCCCTTTTTTTTTTAGCTCTACCATCGTCTAAGGGGGTCCTAAGACACAGGGAGCCCCCTCACTAAGAGGCCCTCACTGCTCAGGGGGCCCCAGCCTCAGCTCGGGGGGCCCCTACCAGCAACACAAAGCAAAAAAAAGGTCGCCCATATGGTCTGAGGTCCCAAAATAAATTTTTTGCACCGGGGCCCTTGTTGACCTAGCTATGCCACTGGTGCCATGTGATCTATTTTTTTAAAAAAAGATGAACAACGTAAAATTAATTGAATTAGTTAGAGAATATAAATTTCCATATGACAAAAAATTTAGTGACAGTAAACTGAAAGATGGCGCTTGGAAGGAAATAGCAAAAAAGCGCCAAGTACAAGGTAAGCAGGTATTTATTTATGAAAATAATTATTACAATTTTTTTACATTGCTTCTGCAGATGACTCAAAATACAAAACAAGTTTGTCTCTGACTACTCCCACCTTGCCTTGGTAATCTACTCAAATTACTAACGGCTGTATTTTCACTTACATAGATATGGTTATATTTTATAAAGTTGTGTGTGCCCATCATCCTGCAACAAAGATGACCTGTTTCGAGCAACACCGAATGCACTTGAGGTTGCGAAGTACTGAGTTTAAAGCTGTTAATTTGTACAATGTTTTTAACTGTGTATTTGATGTGTATGATTCGAGAATAATAATAATGAAGTTGTTTAGAGTTCATGTAGTCAATATTACTTTATCAGCATTTTCGGGTATGAGCTGGATTTTTCTCTTGTACAAGCTGAATTTCTGCATAACCCGATTCTCCTTCTTCCAGCAAAATTGCTGCTACCGCTAGTTCTTCGGTTGAAAAATTTCGGAACATTTTAGAAGTAGTTACATGCATGCACTTTCTAGTTTGACTGACGGCGTCTGAGACTGTACTGTCGTATGAAACTTATGTCTGTGCTGTGTCTGACACGTTACGTGCTGGCAAATGTGAACGAGGCTTATAGCAGTTCTGATGTGGTCCAGAATTGTTTTCTGAGAGAGTAGATTCTATTTTCAGTTCAGAAAGTGTTTTAAGACAGTGGGGGAAGTGAAATCGCAAAGAGATATTGAAATAGTGACTTAAATAATTGTCAAACAGTTTGAAGATCAACGACAGGTGATGAATCGTGTCCATGGCATGCTTCGGCAAACACTGTGCCGTTCTCGTCACCGTAAGAAGAGGTGTCATTGTCTGTGGTTAATTGTTAAATAGATACGGAGTGCTATCATTTTAGAATTTCTTCTAGTATGATCTCCCGCTCTTGCAGTTAAAAACTCCGAATCTTAGCGTAAAATAAGATGTTTGCCTCACAAATTTTAACTAGGTCGTAAGTACAAAAATTTAATTTAATTTGTTTTGTTGATATAGATAATCCCAGGCGAAAACTTCGACTTTCTTGGAATAAGTTTCGTATTGGATATTGCTGTGGGAATGATGGTTTCAGTTTCGGATGTAGCATATTCGTGTCACAAGGTGTGATAGTTTTAAAATTTTCAAATAGGAATGATTTATTATCGATTTAAATGTCAACCAATTAACATTTTTATAGTTGTTAAAATCACAAAGTTAAAAAAATCGAAAAAGATAACTAGACTTCTATATATATATATATACACAGATTCTGCAGGACGTATCGGTGGGATTTTGATATCAACAAGGGTGGGCAAGAATGATATAATTGCTGAAGATTAATAGTTAGGGAAGTGACTGGAAGCGACTCTGATAGGTTTGGCCGTTAGCTTCAATCTGAGGGTAGCGCAGTAGCCATTCAAATCTCTGGATACGAAAGTGGCAAAATATAATAAGAGGAACGGGTCGGGATCATGATGAGGCAACGTGAAGGGGCAGGAAGCTTATATGAATTGCATTGGGGAGACACTATTAACATAGATTGTGACCCCCCAAGGAACTCACCTGGTCTTTGGGTGTGGGTAGTGACTCAGTAGGAAATTCTGAGGGAGGTTATAACGAAAGAGGATGTTTCCGACATGACTGCTATGAGATTTGCATTGGCATCATGGCAATGCAGCCATCTTGGAAATTGACGTTAGCTAAGTAGAAATGAAGGAATTGTGCTAAAGATTCAGTACATTGATTAAATGAAAGAACTGACAATAAAGTTATCGCCCTACTGATGTGATGAACTTGTACTGCAAATCAAATATTTGTGTCATTTACTGTAGGATCCAAGTCACAAGTTACTTCTTCTTCATAAGCTGCTTCAGCAAGGTGATAGTCTCTTTTCTGTTGTCGCATGGTTCATGTTCTCTTGGGTTGTTGAGAGATATATTCGGTGCAAGTGTTTCCTGTGGGTAGAGTTAACTATAGTGATTGTTATACTGAAGTTTCTGGGAAGTGCTTGCTTGACATGCCAGCATTTGGCAGAAAGGTTGGGTGTGTGTTGATATAGCGTTTCCCTTTGCATTTAGATGATTGTTTCCATTTATTGCTCCATTTTTCGTACATGAAGTTACGCAGCCTGACTACAGTTTGAGACTGAAGGTAATTTTATTTGCATTTAGTGAGTTACGAAGTTAATTCACTTTCTAACGAACTGGTTTACTTGGTACTAATGTAAGTAATAAATAATGAATGATGGAGATGAATATAGTGGAAGAATAAAAGAAGACGATATACGGCATAATCTTTAACAGACCGACGTGGGAAAGCACGAAAGAAATTGACATGAAACTGCAACAAGAACAATATGTAACTGGTAAAACTATCGGTTTGCAGGTATGACGAACTATATGTACCCGCGATTTAGTACGTTAAAATGGACATAGAAAGCAGTAAGTTACGTAAAAGGTATGCCACAAACTGACTGCGACATAAACAAAGCCTGAGCGATAGATTTAACATTACAGAGACTTACAGATGCTATCCGTCTATTTGTCACTGTTCGGCTAGTTCACAAACTTTCATGACTTAATATGTTATTTACCCAGAAAAAAAGTATGCTATGCCCTTCCAAATGATACATAGTATTTCCTTGTAAAATTATATCAAGATCAGTTTAGCCGTTTAGTTGTGAAAACGTAACAAACAGACAGATAGACAGAGTTACTTTGCATTTATCATATTAAAATTAAATTAAATTAAACTGCAATGGAGCCCATGCTCCTGTGGCAATTTCCCTAAACACCCATCTTACCCCTTTTCTGCATCCACCTACATTTACCCTTTACAAATTTTAACTATAAATTCTTTCAACGTTTTTGGCAAATTAGTCATCATTTCTCTTGGTAAGTTATTCCAATCCCTGACACCCTTACCTACAAAGGAGAATCTTCCTACATCCTTGTGCCTGAAATCGAGTGCCAGCTTGTGGTCATGGTCATCTTTTCCCTTCCATGCATTACTTTCAATTCTTACATCAATATCTTTCTATGCCTCATCACCAACATACGCCTTGTACACTCCCATGGCCCTCTTCACCCTCCTTCTGTCCCATTCCAGCTCTTTTATCATATCTGTTACTGATTGCGTTCTGCGATAATTTCCAGAATCAAATCTAGCAGCCCTTCTTTGCACCTTCTGCAACTCCTGTATTTGATACTCAAAATGTGGGTCCCATACTACACTACCATATTCAAGCAATGTTCTGACCAAATGTTTGTAACCCAATTCCTTTACTTCTCTCGGACATCCCCTCATCACCCTCTCCAACAAATGCAGAATTTTGAAACCTTTTCCTACTACCTCTCCAATGTGATCTGTCCAGTTAAGCTTGTTATCAAATGTAATGCCAAGATATTTACATTTCAAGTCTTCAATAAGTAATTATTTCCCCACCTTATAATCGTAATAAACCTTTAGTTTTTTTATTTGTGTATCTAATAACCTTACTTTTCTTTGCATTTATCTTCATCCCATGTTTACCAATTCAACTAGATATCCTGTCCAGATCACCCTGCAACTGTTTACAATCCTCAACCGTTTTGATCCTTTTATATAGCATTATGTCATCTGCAAACAACCTAATTTCATATAGTAAACAATCAACACAATTATTCCTTAGAATAGCAATGGTCCCAATACGCTACCCTGTGGCAAGATAGCCAGTAGTAGAAGCCAGAAAAGCTGAATATCTCGATGTATTATGCATATGGTTGTACTATTAGAAACCTCAACTGTAGTCAAAGCAGTTAAGTTAGGAATTAGAAGAACTCGACGAGCTGGGAGTTTACTCGCAGCGAGCGTAATATAAAACAAGGCGCGAAGGAAAGGCATCATGGAAAAGGTCCCATACTTTCTGAACTGCATCGTGTGGAACGATACTTGCGCAACTGTTCTGGCCATTATGTTTTTTGGACTGGCGGTTTCTGGCATTCTGTAATACATTGAGGTCATCACCTATCTAAGCAAGCGGGAAGATTAGCTTCCCGAAAACTTCACGTCTCATCTACGTACACTTGTTCACAACTGCAAGAAATTTTATTTAATCACTATTGTTAAAAATTTCTTACCAGCCCTTTACTTGTACCCAGCGTGGTGGGTGAGCGGTAACGCTCTGGCCTCGTATTCGGAAGAACGAGGGTTCGAATCCCCTTCCGGCCATCCAGATTGGGTTTTTCATTGTTTCCCGAAATCGCTCCAGGCGAATGACGAGATGTTTCGCTTCAAAAGGCCATGACCGGATTCCTTCCGTTACTTGCCCCCAGTGCTTTTCCGCCTCAAATGATATCGACTTGACGAGGTGTGAAGACACATAAAAAAAAAAGAATCGGCTTGATTTAACAGTTACCTGAAGAGTAAATGCGAGGTAGTTGAATGTGCTTTCTTCTAAAATATTACGTCTGGGAAGGGAAGTACAGTGTTCCGATCCACTTCGATGTGGCCATGGAAGCGATAAACAGTTTGCTGACCATATGGCCTGATAAGGAGTGAGTCACCTGCATACATCAATGAGAGTGAAGCTTCATTGGGTTCTAGCACAGCGCTGATAATTGTTTTTTGAGCAACCCTTGGAGCTAACCAAATGGTAGTCACCGCTTCTATTTTATTTCATTTCCGGTTACTAAATAATTAAATCATAAAAATGATTAAAAACGGTACTAATCTTTTGTCATGTAAATGAATGACACTGAAGGGGATATGAAAAGAAATAATACTTCTACAATGCAAACAAACATTTCTGATCATGTTTATGTTTTTGTTGTTTTACGCTAATATGAAGATCAACTCAAATTAGAAAGTGAAAAGATCAAGGATTTTATAACCATGTTGGAGCAAATGAAACGGAGATACAGACTGCGCTCCTCACGCCGACCAGTGGACGCTACCTGAAGATGATGGCATGTTACGCCATCGAAAATTCGTACATTTGCGATCAATTGACCCGGCTACAGGCCCGAGAAATCTTCAAGCAATTCCTCTTTTGTTGTTTTTTCTTTCTTCCTTTAGAGTACTCATTCATTATTGCATCGTGTTTTCTCTTTCTCTCTTCAGATCATTTGGCACCTTTTCCTTCTCCTCTCTACCTTGGAATCCTGCCGTATTCGAAATCTGCTTTCGAAAATTATCCCTTCCCATAGCGTCCTGTTCACTGATATTATTTCGTTTCAAATCTTTCCTAACCTCTTGAATCCATGTTATATTTGATTTTTTCTCCCAAAAATATTTTTATATCTTTTTTGTTAGTCTGATGTCATCCATGCAATAGATGTGTCCGAAAAATATCATTCTCCTTTTTCTGATTGATTCTGTTATTTTTTCAACGTTATGACATATTTCCTCATTAGTTCTCTACTTACATTGCACTGTATTTTTCATTGGCCCAAAATATTCCTTTATTCTCCTTTCCAATACTTCAAGCTTATCCAGTTTATAATTTAATACCAGGCATTCACTTGCATAAAGACATTCCGGTTTCATCACTGTATTATAGTGTCTTATTTTAGTTCTTTTAGACAGGCACTTTTTGTTTTAAAAATTCTTAGTAATGTCATTCCCCTTTAATTCGTCATTAATTACTTTTTTTTAATTATGGCTTATACCTCGTCGACGTTAGGTCATTAGAGGCGGGATGGGACTGATTACAAGTAACGGGAAGGATTCGACCATGGCATTTTGAAGGAAGCATCCCGGCATTCACCTGGAGTGATTTGGGGAAACCATGGAAAACCTAAATCTGGATGCCCGGACGGGGATGCGAACCGGCGTCCTCCCGAATGCGAGGCCAGAGCGTTAACCACCACCCACCATGCTCGGTTTTAAAACTTTATCAAAACAAATTATTACTTTAGCTCAAACGTTTGAGATTAAAGAATTCAACTTTAACAGCATGCAATATGAGTCTTCAATTTGGGAGATATCAAAAGTTTTGTGGAAGGGATTTTAAATTAATTTCGTGTGGTCGTAATGACCTGGTGACACGGTTTTTGTTGGCTGCGCATTCCACCTCTGTCATAGCTGCCTTAACCTAACCTGGCAATCCTACCGGGTAAGGGTACCTCCAGTTTAACGTTTAATCCGAACCACGGAAGCATTCTAGCGTACTTCACATTACACAGCAAGCTGTGCCAGAAGTGAAGGTCGGGTTAAGGGCCTTTGAAAATCTCCGCCGAAACAGAGATTCGAACCGGGGGCCTTTCGATCTCCAATCAGACACCTTAACCACAGAGCCACCAAACCGCTCGTTAGCTGCCTCACGGTAAGTACGTATATACAGCGGGTAGGAACACATTATATTTCATTGTTTTAACAATCAGTCCTCTATAATTTGTCATTGTTTCATACAAATTAAATTAACCATTACAAAATTACTGTGGATCATGTCTCTTGATATAAAGAAAACAAAGCAAGGCATTTGACCCACCAGTGTGGTTGCGCGCGTTAAGGCGATAGCGGAGGTTCAATGGGGAAGAATCGAATCCTGGGACCCCATTTAGCGGCCCTCTTGTTTGCGGTTTTCGGCAGTCACCTAGACGAAAACTGGGACGGCCCAAATCTCCGCCTAATAGGCTACACATTTTACAAACTAAAATACACACATCATACGAAACACAAATCGCAGAGAGCACTTGAGCTCCCCCATTGCACTAGGAACTGACAATACCTGGTTCTAACTACCCAGTGGAACCACTGGAAAAATTCTTAATTACAAGTCATACTGAGAATCGATATTTTTGCTGATCCAATAGGGTCCATTCGCAAATAACAAATAAATAGAAGCAATGTCGCAACGAACATGCTCGTTGCGATGTGAAAAAAATCGATTTTATACACGAATTAACATTGTATCTATTGCCATTTATTTCCTTTTGTTTGTTCTGTTCAAAGTTCCTCTCATACCAACATCAACGTTTGACCGTGTCTGGAATATTCTTGAACTAGCTTCGATCAGAAAGATTAACAGGTTATCTTCCTACGCAAGATCTATCAGATTTTTTCCCCGCAACTTTCCCACTATGCAACTATTATTTCAAAACTTAATCCTCTGCTCGATTCCCTCACTTCTTCTTTTTTTCAGAGATCCTATATTTTCCAACATATCAAAGTAAAAATTCTTTATTAGACCTGCTATTCTTTTTATTAATTCCTTAAACTTTTGTTTTAACAATATTACGGCCTTTATCTGTCTAAATGTGTGATTTTATTTATTTTAATGAATTGCTATGTTACAGCAAGCGTACAGTACGTGTAAGCCTCCGGCTGAAGGAGGCCCTACAACAGCCAGTACCTTATGCATCACCCCAGGCTAATGATATATAAAAGAAATGACATTTTGATGTGTCCATACAACTGACCTCTCTAGATTCAGAGAAGTTTAGTCTGATTTTCAGCACGACTTTTCATCCCAAGCAATATTTTTATTAAATCATGAATCTCATTTTATTTACGTGTAAATAATAAATCAAAGTGAGATTTCATTGTTTTAGAATTTACAAATTAAGACATTTAATTCAGAGGCAATTTTTACATATTTTTCGTCAAGAAACCTGAATTTTTAATTTACGTGTTAGCACAAATTTTATGAGAGGAAGAACTGAGCGTGGTGGGTGAGCGGAAACATTCGGGATTGGCATTCGGGAGGACACGGGATCAAATAACTGTCAGGCCATCGAGAGTTCGGTGTCCATGCTTTCCCGAAATTACTGAAAGCAAATGCCTGTATGGTTCCTTCAAAAGGCTTTGGCCGAATTCTTCCCCCTTCCTTGTCAAAAATCCTCTCCCGCCTACAATGACCTCGACGAGGCTCAAAGATGTAAATAAACAAACAAAAAAAATGAGAGGAACAAAAGTATACGAAGTCAAAACTTCCTTAAAAAGTTTGTACTTTTGGCCACATATAGCAAAGTTGCCACATATAGCAAAGTTGCCACTCATAATTAACATAAGAACATAAGAATACTTCGCTGATACGTTATTTAAAATCAGAAATATAGAGAGAACTAGCTGTTACCCGCGAATTCGTGCGCGTAATTTAGAATTTGATTGCTAGAATTGGATACACAAAGCTGAAAGTTACCTAAGATATGTCGGCATAATATGACGGGAACGCTATCGATATACCATTCTACCGTCGAACCTATCTCATTTATCCATATCGGAAAAAAAGTATCCTATTTCGTTCCTAATGATACAAAATATTTCAGTATATCGGTATACACATATAGTCGTCAAAACGCAAAAAAAGACGGAGACTTACTTTCGCATATATAATATTATTAGATCACACAAAAACTGCCTGTGGAACCAGTATATCTTGAATAATGTAAACGCTTAGGGCAATATTCTTTCGCCAAAGTTTTTCCAGAACATGGTATCTTTACTACCAAATCCTAGGCTTGGCTCAAACTATGAAAAAAAAATTCATAAAAATTTTTGCTCCCAGTGAGGTTTGAACCAGAAGCCACACGGGAGTTGTCTTAAAAAAAAAAAAAAAAAAAAAAAGCAAACACGTTAACACTGCGCTACACTGCCAATGCTCTTAAACATCACGCATTACAAAAAGATATAGATATTATGCGTTTGTGTTTCACAGTTCAGTAGTTTTCATAATTTAATGACAGTATGTTCTTATCTATATAGAATATGGTATCCAATATCCATCCTAATGTCAAATAGCATCTCCTTGTCAAATATCGTCACGATTGGAGTAGCCGTATAGCCCAAGAAACGTAACAGACAGAAAGAGTTACTTAGGCATTTATAATATTAGAATAGACTATAAAAGTCGTGCCCCCTCACAAATAACAAAAGTACACGTGCCTGAAGTCGGAGCGGATCCCAACTAAGCTTAAAAGAAGAAAACACAGATGCAATAGTTCTTAAATAGTAGTATTGTTGATTGCCGGTGTTCCCATCTTCGTAGTAGTACGAAATTCAATAGATGTTTCGTATTACTTGTACATATAACGTCTAAATAAAATATTTGGCAAGATTTTGATACTGTAACATCAGGCTGCCCTCTCTTATTATTATCAGCCACAAAGATGCTACTGTACTTAGTATTCATTGTGTATATGACCATGACAACGATTTTCAAACACACAACTATCTAACAAATATGTCATATTAAAATACTTCTAAAATACTCTGGGTTTTAATAGAAATGACAAGGATTTTTGTAACTGAGATAACCAATACCAATCTCTTCGACTTAAGTTGAAATAAATGTATAAATTCATAGGCGTAAGCTAGACATCCACAAAAAAGAAGTGCATTTATGAAGTAAATTTTTCCAAAATGTTCTGTAGGTTTGGTGACTGAAATTAAAAGAGAGAAAACAAAGGTCAACCGTGGGTTACGGAAGAAATAATTTCACTTAGCTGTGCAAAAAAAAAAAAAAAAATGACGGAAAAAAGACATATAATTGAATTTGTGGTAATGAAATTGCCTGAAAAAAGGGCAATTTTGGTGTTAGTTACTGATGGAACAAGATTTGGTAAATTTGCATAAACTTTGTAAATTTCAGTGGAGAGTAGAACGCACAGAGCCATTACAAATTAAGCCAGAATAAGAAAATGACGTAGTATAAAGATAAGCTCGGCATAAAGTACCGATGTAGGTTTTTAGCTGTTTCGTTTAAAGCAGGGTTCCTAAAAAGTGATAACAGAAAATGAGCAGATTATAACATATTACATTTGGTGTTTCAGAGCAAAATTCAGGATAAAGTCACCGTCCTCTGAAAAGGCTGTATCTGACGTCGTCACTGCTATTCATTCGTATTAAGAAATATGAATTGTAAAAATAATTCGAAATAATCACTGATGGTTAGAAAATTTTGTAACATATGACAATGATTACAGTATGGCCATTTAAATATGAACATGTTAATAAGAAAGAAAAGCTAAGAAGATTCACAGGTGAAAGATCAGAAAGGGATATGGAGCAAATAAATTCAAAAAAGTATAAAAATATGTTATTCGCTGCACCGAATACTAGAGAATGAAAATATTGCAAAATACAAAAAACAAAAACTGGCAATTTAAAGTATTATTAAGACTACAGACACTAAACATTTTTAAGTAATGATTGATAAACACTAAGCACTATTGTTTCAGTGGCGCTGTTCTGCCCAGCCGCGTTCGTATCACATGTTAATGCAAGGCTAGATCCGGACAGGAGTTAGTTATGCCATTAAAACATACTGAGAAGTTCAGTATGTTTCAAATGTCGACATCGAGGTCATTATAACCTCCAGAGAATGGGGGAAAGGAACTGAAAGGACTTCAGCCATGGTACTGAAGGAAATATTTCGCTAAATCATAGAAAACCAAAACCACGATGCCTGGAAGGGGATTTGAACCCATGTCAACTAGAATACCAGGTTCTAGTGTTACCGCTCACCCACCAGGCTCGGTTTCCAGTACAACACTGCGTGGATCGACAGGTATAAAAATCGACCCATCTTTTTTTATTAAAAAAATACTTATGGCTTCACAGCAAGTTGACGTCAATGTCACCTAAACCGGACGAAGACTGGAAAGAAAGGATTTCGAAGGAACCTTACTGGCGTTCACCCGAAGTGATTTCAGCGAAAGAGCAAAATCGGGATGCACGGACCGGGAACCGAACTGGCATCCTTCAGAATGCCAGGCCAGAGCTCGTGTTGACCCAACCACAGAGACTCACTATTGTCGACTCAGACAGTTTAATTTTTAGGTAAAATTAATTACAGTCATTTCTATTTTTTAAACAAAAATTTTGTCTAGCCAAAGTTCATTTTAATTTCTTATCATTGTATTCTCGTGGCTAAGATTCGAAATTGCACGGTAATTTTAATTCTTAATGATTAAATCTTTTGTACTGCAAATTACCCTAGGATTGATCCTCACCAGACAAAACAGTTTCATTACCAGGTTCATTCGCTTGAAGTATTAGGATAGTTTAATGGTTACACGTTACATGGCCCAACGTGCTGTGGAAGTTAAATACTTCAATTAAAAGAAGAATGATTTTTCAACCACGAGGATTCGGAATGAAGTGCGATTTATGATGCAGGTACTGATTACCAGAAGCAATATATTAAAAATATAAATGCACTGCTATTTTATTGTTTGTATATATCACAAGATTTTTTTATTCTACATATAATATTAGTGTACATAGTTTTCACTAAGTGTCTAAAAATATATTCTCCACTGTTTCTAATAGTGAGCTGAGGCAACTAACGCTATGTAGTCTGAAATTTCTTAATAAGTTTCCACACATCTTTCTTTGTGAATGGTTCAGTTTCATTGCACACGGAGGCTTCTGTGGTAAAAATAAATCTAGCACTGTAATAACGACCTGATGCTTAACTTACTGAGATAACCCTGCAGGATAAAGAGGTCTGAGAATAGAAATAATTCAACAAATTGGAGCCATGGGTAACAGAATCTCATAGAAATTTCGGAGAGCAGTCAGATTTCCTGTACTATATGAAAAGGCGTCTTGACAAGGCAGGTAACCTATGTAATGTAATAAGTACTTCTTGGATGTGATATTCGATAAGAAACCATGCGTCTCTGCACTAGTTTCTTTGGTAATAACAGACGAGGCAAAAGTCAACCTCATGCTGAAGATCTTTCTGTCGTTGATGAAAGTGTCTAGCAATGGTGCGGCAGGACAAATTAAGGACGTGCCGTCGGTTCATTCGGTTGGAAGTTGGTTCGGCGAGTTTTGTGTTAGTCTCTAAAAACATTCATACCGATGGCGAGAATAGAATAAAAATTTCCCACCCTCCAAAATGTCAAATAGTTTTCATATTGAGCGTTTGAAAAAAAAAAAAACCTTTTACTACTGAAAAGAGAGTAGAGTTTATGACGTTCTTATGTTTCATTCAAAATTCTGTCCCTTTTTTGTGCGCCTTGCGTGGTGGGTAAGCCGTAACGCTCTGTATTCGCATTCGGGAAGACGCGGGTTCGAATCCCCGTCCGGCCATTCACATATCGGATTTACGAGGTTTCCTGTCATCATTTCAGGCGAATACCGAGATGTTTCCATTAAAAGACCATGACATAAGTTCTCCCCGTTCCTTGCCCCCAATCTTTACATACCTATAATTACCTCAACGTCGACGAGGCGTAAAACCATAAAAAAAAGGAAATAGACCGTCGAAACTATTCCATATTACAGTGTTTTAGGACCTGAAGTACCCGACGGAATTCAGCTGAGTGTGAGAAAATATTTTTTTTTATACTGTTTAACGTCTCTTAGCAGCGAGGTCTTTATAGACGGGAAAGGATGGGGGGCAAGGAATGGGAATAAATTCGGCCATGGACTTTTTCGAAGGAAGCATTCCGGCATTCGCCTGGAGTGATTTGGGGAAACCATGGAAAACCCAAATCTGGATGCCCGGACGGGGATTCGAACCGCCGTCCTCCGAATACGAGGCCAGAACGCTAACCGTTACACCACCACGCTCGATAAAATCAATAATCTTGCCGAGTAATAACAGTACGCAGTGCAAATTATGCTGTAGTGAAAGAACACTGAGTTATTGATCGGTTTTCTGAATGCGTTTGCCAATAAAGATACAAATCATTACCCTGACAGCCCGTCGCGCTCTCGACAAAGAATTATCTGGAGTTCTTATTTCCCAGGCGAGCAGCTCAATATCAGAGAGAGCGTGAGCTACAACGAGCATATTGTTTAGTGGGGCGCATTGTGCAGCTGCGAAGGGAGATGAGCAAGGGTCACGCCCACGAGAATGAAAAACAACAGATGGCGATGCTGATTATTTCAGGCTCTAATAATGAAGAAATTTTTTAACAAATGTCTGAAGAAACATATTCTTGTTTCCAGAGGAAGGTGGCTATCAAATTCTTATGATTTTTAGGATTCCGTACTAAAATGTCACGGTTGATGTCACCACATTATTCTAAAAAGTGAATATAATTAATAATTATTTACATTTGGGAGGGCGCAGGTTCGAATCTGCGTTCTGCCATCCTGATTTGAGTTTTTCATGATTTCCCCAAATCACTCCAAGCGAAAGCCGGGATTGTTCCATTAAAAAAGGCCCTTTACGAATTTTTTCCTGTTCCCTGTCCCCGGTTTTCGGGAGCGTCCATAAAGCACGTAGCTTCATTTTGGCCTCCTGTGAACCACCCCTCCCCCACGTAGTCCGACGTGGCTTTTTTCTCTACCCTCCCCCTTCCCCCACCCATGTAGCAAGTAGATTTTCCCCCTATTGATTCGAGAAGACATTTTGTAGTGTTTTCTCTTGTCAGACTGTCGTAAATTACATACGGATATATTTAAATGACGGAAATAAATATTCACATGCTGTTGTGTACCTCATTTTAACTGTGACGAATAATATGAATGGAAAGCTACGTGGCCTGGCTCGGAAGCCCACCACCCCCCACGTAGCCAAGCGTAGCTTCCCAGCCAGTCAACCCCTCCCCCACCTACACTCCCTTACTCACCTCTAGTGACGTCGACGAAGCAAAAATATATTAATAATGATCTGCGTGTGCGATGTGGTCAGTGTAGAGTTTTGTCACGAACTTACTTTGTGCAGTACAAAGGTCCAGACATTTGCCCACACACACAAATTAGGGAATGTCCATAAACTAGGTAGCTCGGTCTATGGGGGGTGGGGGAGGAGTTGGCTGCTACGTTGGGAAGGTGGATTTCCGAACCAGGCCACCTAGCTTTTCATTCGTATTATTTGTCACAGTTAAAATGAGGTACAGAACACACAACAGCATGTGAATATTTATTTCCGTCATTTAATTATCGTTGTGTGTAATTTAAGATAGTCTGCAAGAGAAAACAATACAAAATGCCTTCTGGAATCAATAGGGAGAAAAAGCTACGGGCTACGTGGGGAGGGGACGGGGTAGTGACAAAAGCCACGTTCGGCTACGGGTGGGAGAGGTGTTCACACGAGGCCAAAATGGGGCTACGTAGTTTATGGACGCTCCTTTATTCCTGCCGAGTGTACTCCAGGCAATTTGGCGTCCGATGGATGAATTACTCAGCGCGCGCGTCCTACAATTACGCCAAAGCTGTCAGATTCCTCAGCGTATCGTGATTTAGCAGTAAAATCACGCGTCTTTATCGGTTCGTCCAAACTAATGGACCGGAGCTATCACAGACTAGTTTTTGCATCAATAAACCGGATTGGTGAATTTTGAAAACGGAGCCAAGCTCAAAGAGACTGGAAAGTAGCAACTGTTGGCTGGTTTTTCGGAGCAGTCTTCAAGATTTGTACTTCAGTTATCGGCAGGTTCTTCGGAATCTGTTCAGTTCGACTTGAAAGTTCATGCTAGGCTGCTTTTGTAGGCAACACTTGCAAATGAGTTAGTCTAGCGTTTAACACAGTTATCTTACGTCGACACGGCCGGAACTGGGGCATTACCTGTGCTCATCTCCACGGAACCGCGTTTAGTTACTTGCGTCTCGCCCCGGAACAGCTCACCGTACCTCTTCAGACCACTGTGCTATTACGGCGACCACAGAGAGAAATTCTGACACTTCAAAAGCTGCCGCTGTTGTGATAACACTTCCCATTATGCAATATACTGCAGACATGTCGCATACAATACTAGACTTCACGGCGACGCCATGGGAGAAGACGACCAATCGGTAAACTCGACGCTCTTCTATTCAGCTGAACCATCAATTAATTTCTCCATAATATTGTTGGCGCCCAGTAATTAACATTCAGGCCCAACATTAACTCTTATATTCGTAGTGAACGTTCAAAAATTTACGACCAGTATAGAACATTATGTCCTGTAATGAACTAGAGAATAGAGTCTTTCATGAGTGTCTTAGATGCTCAATTACAATTTAATTGGCTCAGTTACAGTTTGATAATGGTACAAGTAATGTTTTGTCATTTGTTGTGTACTATTTGCACATATTATGTGGTCACTGCTTAATGAATATTTTTGCTGTCGATACAGTCAACCATTGCATCTAGATGTAGATGTAGATGTAGATGCATTTAACTTATTAATCTTGCTTTTCAAAGATGTCCGTGTCTCCAACTTCAGTAAATTGTGGCTCTCCCTAATGATAAGATCCTCATTACTAATTTGTTGGCTCAAATAAGTTACCAAGTCACAGTATCGTAGGAGCATGTGGGTATTCTGTTGCTCTTCAAATAATATTATTGTTCAACGAATTATGAAATTTACAGTTGGATTGTCTACATTTGTAATCAAATTATATGTTTGAAAGTATATCAAGCCTAACCCATACACTTCATAACTAATATTTATCAGCGCAAAGTAGCCACAAGTCAGGGTTGAACTGTTACCATACAAGAAAAAGCTAACTGATAATTCATTCTCTGACCGAGGTACGCAAGACTGATTTCATGCATTTTCTTACAGGAAGTTTACACTCAAATGCCCAAAGATGTGGGTGCCAAATCTCTGGTGTCGATCTACGTTGTATACTATACGGTTCCGTGCAAAGAACCGTTTCAATTCGAACGGTGTCAGAATACTTGATGTATGCCATCCAGCGTGATCGACCACATTCACTACTATAGAAGTTGACAATTACACATTCACGCTCACAAATCTTTTTTGACAATGCACCGCGCATGAGTACCTCACAAAAGTGCGGAATGCACTTTGCATATCTGTGTGTATCTTTATATTTCAGCTGTCTCACCTACTTTTTTTTTTTTTGACGTGTATATGTCTTCCAAATTCGGTACAGGGTGGCATCCCAGAATAAGGAGCTACATAGAAAGTATGCAGATTGAAACAATTAGTACTCAAAAAATTCGGTACGATGGACCAAGGGATGGACAGCGTTTGGTAGAGAAAGCTTGAAACGGACAAGTATATTAGCCGGCATATCTCTCGCCTCCGATTGTGTCCTTAGAGAACGTAACCACCCGTTTTTCACGTGAATTGAGACAAAATAATATTATTTGGTGTGAAATACACAACGGCAGACAATTTTAGCCCATTTTGACATCGATAGAAATATTGTGATCCTTTGAAAATGAAAATATCAAAGTATATGGAAAGAAACTGGAACGCTGACATGTTGAAAAACTGTCTCATGCCACAGTTGGAGACCGACAGAGTGGATTTCATCTACCAACAGGATGGTGCTCCACCCCACTTCCATCACGTTGCTCGTCAATTCTTAAACAGGAGACTGGGAAACCGAAGGATCGGTCGTGGTGGGGATGATGATCGGCAATTCCTGTCATGTTCTCCACGATCTCTCGACCTAACCTCGTGCGGTATTTTTATGTGTGGTTACGTGAAAGATTCAGTGTTTGAGCCTCATTTACCAACAAACCTACCACAACCGCGAGCTGGTATCAAAGATGCTTTCCAACAGATTGATTGGGACATGTTGCACAAAGTGTGACAAGAACTTCATTATCTGCAGAATCAGTACGGAGACACACATAGAGCACTTATAAGATGTTTAAAAAACTTTTTGGTTTTTTCTATGTGACAGTAAAGTTTCGTGACAGTATGTCAAATAATATAGCTATAGTAAATTTGTGAAATCACTTCAATCATTTATAATAACCCTATACATATACACGCGGTTTGTATACAGGGAGCTCGTTAAAGCCAGGGGACAATTGCGGCAAGGAACAAGAATGGAATCGCCAGTATCATTCAGGGAAGAAATGATTCCGGCATTCGTCTCTAGTGATTTTGGGAAACCATGGAAACCGGTTCGGCTCCTCCGAAAGCCAGACACGGCTCAGTGTGGACTGAATTAGAGTTTTGTGTGTCTTTAGTATTGTATCTGTTTGCCTTTTTATCAGTATGTGGTAGCCATTAATAATTTATCCGTTAAACAACACTTAACTTCGTGCTGAAACACGTTATGGTCATCAACAAACAGTGATTTCCTGACGCCTTACAGAAATACAACAACGAGAGAGGGGTCAGCAATTCCATGTAATGTTAAACAATGACTTACCTATATATCAAGTTAACAACGTAAAAAATGATTTCACATAAGCACATTGTAGTTCACCAGTAGACAGTAGAAGACAACTAACTACACATTACGATACATGTGTGTTAAAAACAAGTTTGCAGTTCCACAAAACAATAATTGGTTGCTCCCAAGACAAAATTACCACGCAGATAGACTAGCAGAAAAACCAGGTACTTTTCAAATATTGCGTAATTACGTAATTCAAAAGTGTACTTGATTTTAAGTACCATGTGCTGACGAGACACTGCGCATTATAGTTTGCTCTTTAGAGGTGGGCAAACTGGTGTTAGATGTAGAAGTCTATGAAGTTTAACTTTTTGGTCAGAGTATAAAAAGAAAACAACCAAGATTACAGGAAGTCGTCGAGGACGAATTGCATCAGTCTACCTTGGAGTTGAATCTCCAGTTGCTAATACAACGCGGAGAAACACGGCTTTAACTAATCCTAGAATTTCATCAGAAGGGTTGTGAGTGACTTACGAGAAACGTTTTGAAATGATTTTAAATTTTGAGTTTGATTAATGTTCAGATAATTGTATCCCAGCAATTTTTTGTGTTGTTTCATAGTAACTAACAGTTCGTAGTGGGCCGCAGTAATTTCGAATATTCCGTTTTGTTTAGTACAATCTGCTTCAGTGTTTTTATTTTTATTATCGTAATATATAGACCCCTTAGTAGTATGTATACCTGCTTAAATCACGATACAAAACTAAAATGAAGCTAAGTCATCGCTCGGACATACGACTGAGATGGCCCAGTTCACCCGATGTTTCCTGTCATAGCGGACAGAACAAATAAACATCGAAACCCTTCGCCTGGTTCTCATATCATTTCTTTCGTTTATTCTGCGGAAGGGTTCCCCACACAAAGTTTGCCTAACATTCAGTGGGGTATTCAGATACCATTGATTCTCTACCGTTAATGGTTTCTTTTGCAGTATACTGTAAATTAAATCTTAGAAGAAAAGTAACTAAAATTCATTACGACCTGGTTAATTCACTTTCATAAACTCAAAATATCAACTGTTTGACCTTTTACGTACAAAAATAGTGTCCAAACGCAGCCTTATCAAACCATCTTAAAAATTCTTTGGTATAATTCACTCCATGATCTTTAAATTGAAAGATTCCGACATTTCTGAACGCAATCACAACAAAATTTCAAATATTACTCACTTCATCGTTGTTTGTGTTGTTTGAACCTTGAGTTCGATCAGTATCTTTTTTGTTAATAAAGAATGAGTTCATTATATATTTTAGTTTAAATGTAGAACATAAAGATGCTGTAGTTAGAAGAACAGCTGTTTGTTGAATGTATCTAAATCGAAAAATATGTGGTCAAACAAAAAAATAAAAAAACTCTTTTTGTATAGAGTGTACTTTATTTTTGCCAACCGAAAACACAAATGTACTTTTATTATTTTATAAAAAAGTGGCAACTAAAGCCGGCGGTAAATGTTAACAATTTACTACACCACTTAGATGTTAAAACTAGGTGAAAAGATTTCTTGCATCGAAAGAAAGCGCAGCGTTGAATGTTCGGTTACCACATCTAGTAAGTACGTCGGTCTAATGGGGCTTCTAACGAAGTGCACTCAAGCTCTCTCATGAACAAAACGAATTGTGTGACGTCAACTCCAGCTCCACTATTGTTTCCGGCTGTGCAACGCAAATGGCCTCTCGAGAGATTCGAAAGGAGCTATTTCGTTTATCCTTTACTGACACTGCGGGTGGCAGGAGTTGAAATACACGAGGCGTGAAAGTGTCTCATAGAGACACTATCATGTTACACTATCATCAGCTCGCGACTGGCTTCTTTCATGTTTGGTTTAAGTATCGTGGTCATCAGCCAAACATATATTAATGAAAATTGACACACTGATGGTGACAATTATTGTTGTTGTTAATTAGGATGTCGTTTATACCTGGGTGGAAATTACCCTGCACAGCTTTTATTCACATTTTTACTTTTTGGAGATATTATTCAGAGCCTCCTGCGATACGAGTAAGTGTTGTGGAATTTCCAACTCGGGGAAGTTTTTAGTTTTTCTCAAGAGGAGAATTTGTAATTTTAGGACATAAATTAATATTAGAAAACTCAGTTTTCAGGGTTGATTAAAAACGTAGAAACAGAAGCTCAAACTAAGAGTGATAGCCGTATTCTGTGAATCTACATATTATTTAATTTTCACGTCATGACTCACACATCTGATTACTTTGTTGTCTTAGCAGTTACAGCTATTTTTAGTGATCGCATAGATAGAACACACGAATAAACAACCAATAATGAAGTAACAAACACGTTTAGAAGAATGAACTATAGAACATTTCAGTGCGACCGAGCGTGGTGGTGTAACGGATAACGTTCTGGCCTCGCATTCGGGAGGACGGCGGTTCGAATCCCCGTCCGGGCATCCAGATTTGGGTTTTCCATGGTTTCCCCAAATCACTCCAGGTGAATGCCGGGATGCTTCCTTCAAAAGGCCATGGCCGAATTCCTTCCCATTCCTTGCCCCCATCCTTTCCCGTCTCTAAAGACCACGTTGTTAAAAAGGGACGTTAAACTGTTACAAAAAAAAAAAAAAAAAAAAAAAATTTCAGTGCGAAGATTCCTATACTCCGTAAACTAAAATGTGTTTGAAGACAAGTAATTTTGAAATTTTTATTTTATATGTTTAATGCAGTAAGGAAACAAACTAGCCCTAAATCCTTTCTGATGGATAATGTGGTATTTATGCAATACATGAGCTACTCATTTGTTTTATGCGACAACAAATACGATGAAACTTTTCGCAAAAGTTGGCATCAAGAGGCGATGATTCAAGTCTTACAAAGCACATGTCCGTTCTGTGCTGCCTGAAATGTTTTAAAAACAAATTTTGAGTTGCCTCACTATAAACAGTAGTAGAAACAAACCCACACTTTTCTGAAACAAAATTTTGGGTCTTCGAGTTTCTTACGATGTCAGGCACTGCGAAGTAACAAATTAAATTCGAACATTGGATACCCGTCTAAATACAGTACTATCCTTGCAATGGCAACTGTGAACATTAAGTATATTTCTTAAGTTAATTAGTCCAAGAGTGACAAAATTTGGACTACTCCGTCGAAATTCAGGTTATCCTAGAATTCAGAAAACACCAATAAAATCACAACCCGACCATTAATTTAACTACTCATGTTTTTTCTACATAACGTCATGTATTTTTTATTTTGACATCCTAACTTTAATATAGCTTTCATACGAATTTTTTTTCTGATATATATTACTCTAAAAACAGAGTTTCGATGGTGTTAAACCTACATTATTTTTATATTCATACAGTAAGCATTCGCATAGTTAAACTATCATAGAGGTAATGTTATGCCTCCTGCATGTCAATAACGTAAATCATCTTCTGTTTCTATAATGCTGATAAAACCTCAGCTAGTGAAATTTACGAGCTTAAGGATTTGAAAGGAATAAAATAATTCACTCCGCATTAAAATTTATAAAAATGTAATAATTGTAGTTATTCTTGTTTTCGACTTCAACAGCTAGGGTTAAATGATCTTTAAATTGAATTTTATGCATTAATCAAAATTTATCAGCGTAATTTCTGTTATTAATACGTCATTTGCTATTGCCGTATGACTTTAATAGTTCTAGCGACTTTATAAACAACGATAAAAAACAAACCTTTCCCAAAAATTCGTTAAAATACAAACGAAACATTGCAGTCTATATTAATAATTTTGTTGCATTCTTATCAATAATACTCGAGGTACCGTGAGGTGAGAATGTGATTTCGTTGAGATGATCACTCGCTGTCTAAAAAAATCTTCATTCACTATCTATTAATTATTTTTTAACTCACCAGCATACAAATTAACAGTATCAAGTCCTTAACCAATTATATACTAATGAGCACCTCTATAACGCTATAAGGGACACTATAGCTTTTGAATTCGTTACCTAACTTTTTAACAAAACATTGACCACTTTTAGATTAAACTTGCTATTTAGCGGGATAAAAACAGAAATACAATTTTACGATTGAGAATTTGCTGTTTTGTTTCCCTTAACCGAAACTGGCTGACTCATGAAGATCACAGCTCAAATATATTCCGATCAGTGTGCGATTAGCAATGGTGGAGAAGTTCAAAGCCCGCAGCTGTGAGCGGGTGCTCAACTGTGTTTACCGAACAAACTAATCCGACACGAACGCCGAATCACAGACGCTAGCGTGACGCGCGGGGGATGACTCAGCCCGTGCTGGCTACACAATAGGGAGGCAACACAGGCTCAGCAACGCAAACTGACCACTACCTTCGCACACAATATAGATCTAATTGGAACACTCGAAGTGTCGTTGAAAAGCAAGAGAAAGGCAGGCGTGGAAAAAAGGGGGAGGGGGGGGTGAATGATCGTGGTCATCAGAATACTCAAGGAGATGTGCTTTTATTGCGCTAATGTGTTCATTACTTGCCATTCATTTCATCAAATTAGTTAGAGTTAAATTTTTACTAAAAAAAAGTTTGCTGAATTAAAAAATTAGCTGAATTTTTTGAGTGACTATTTGCAGCAATATGTGACTTTTTAAGTCCAAAATAAAATTTGAACAGGTCAAATAAAAGACAACACTATAAAATTTATTGGTGTGTCGAGCAATTTTTCTCAGTTATTTGTCACGAAAAATTGATATTAATTCTCAACACAGACGTTAATAATACTGACATCGATACGCGTGAAGTAAAAACAGATTCTTATTTTTGCTGCAGCACACGGAAAATTCTAATTAATACTTCAGTCGGTTATCCGTGATGAATTATCCGAATGCTATTAAGATATACATAAGGTATCGTATCCGAAATAAATATTTCACACGCAAAAACATTAGTACAATCTTGCACGACTCATACCCGTGGACGACGCGTGTATAAATAAAAACATAGTGATAGTTGAGTAGTGACCTGATAGCGATGGGCGAGGTGGGCAGGCTATGCGCGCGTCGTGGCCGCTGTCTGAAGTTGGCGTCTGGCGTCGACGTATTGTTGCCCATAGCGTGCTCCGCGACGCACTAACCGTCCCAGCTGTTCCACCATTCATCTCGGTTCGCTATCGATCCGGAGGGCGAGGGAGGGGTGCTACCCCTCGCTAACAAGCGCACCCTCATCTCACCGCTCAACCCATATCAGACAATAATATTGTGTCGTCTTATTAGTTTCATCTCTTTTCTCCATTTCGTATGAAGTGACTGCCTGAAAAAAATAGTGATCTGGGACGTTATGATGTTATTTCGAAAAAAAGAAGAATCCGAGTATGTGGAGGATCATATTTTTTGGTACACTTTAGTCAGGTTGCAAAGCTTCTTTCCTGTTATCCGCATTTATGATCAGCCATAACAGGTTTGATCTTCCCATCTATGGAAATCTTAGGGAAGACAAAACACGGCTGAAGTCACGACGCCCTGCCTGGAAGACTGCTGTCAGGCTAACATCTAACTCATTTTCAAAAATGCCATGGACGAATTCCTTCCCGTTCCTTGTCTCCAGTCCCATCCCGCCTCCAATGACCTTAGCCATCGACGAGGAGTAAAAAACACCACAGGGCATAGTGCAAATTACCAATCCCTGCTCAAAACCAACAGGATTTAACTTACCGCGGTCAATTTGGTGTAAATTAATTTGGATTAGATGTGGTACGGGAAGGACTGCTTCAACTCTCCACAGGTGGCGCTGGGCAGATTCTCCATACTGTGACTGCGGTGAGGTTTTACAAACCGTGTCGCACATTGTGCAGGACTGCTACTTGCGTGCCTTTCCTGGTAGTCTGGAAGACTTAAATTTGGCCACACCGGAGGCTTGGTTAGAGCGCCTCGACGTCACGTTGTAGTGGTTGTGACTGGAGATCCCGGAAAGGAATTCGGCCATGGCATTTTTAAAGGAAGGATCCCAACATTCGCCTGGGGTGATTTGGGGAAACCATGGAAAACCCAAGAATAAGGACATAGCCCTCATTAACCTAGATTGATTCCGGGAAACCATGGAAAACCGAAAACTGGATGGTCGGACCAGCGATCGAGCAAGCGTATTTTAATGCCAGATGCGAGTATTACCGTCCACCCAACAGGTATGGTAAATTTTACGTTCGGAAACAGTATCGAGATTCCTAGTTGATCCTCCGGATATTCTACTTCCCTTTGTTGAATTAATAATCTCATAAAGGATTGTGAAGCGGCCTGGTAGCAGAGTGGCTAAGGCGCGCTTTCAAAATTTCGCTGCTCCGATAATGGGTTCAAATCCCGGTGGGGAACGGAATTGTTGAGGGTTGTTTTCGGTCATGTGAGCTACCGTGGTTCAGATTCCACGTTAAACTGTAGATCCCAAGGAATGGAACTGGCCGTCCTGCCACTGACAAAATGGCTTACTGGAGGATCCAAGCAACCTTCGGGTTGCGGACTATTTTAGTTTAATTAGTTATAGAATCGTGAAGGGAGTACGTTGTTACAGACGTATGCGAGACTATTTCTTTTAGGAGAATATGGATGAGTAAAGTTTTGTCGGTTTTTTTCCCTTTCTTGCTGTGTTCTTATGTCTTCCCTACAACCTGAGCATTCAAGAAATCTTTTTGCTAAGAGCCCACCGACATAGAACGTGGACAATTCTGAGATGGAAACAGGGAACAGTCCCTGTAGTTTGCTAGATAATTATATGATATCCGTTAAAAACCATCTGGATAGTGGGCTGCCACATTTCACCGAGCGTGGTGGGTGAGCGGTAACACTCTGACCTCGCATTTGGGAGGACGCGGGTTCGAATCCCCGTCCGGCCATCCTGATTTAGATTTTCAATATTTTCCCGAAATCACTCCTGGCGAATATCGAGGTGGTTCCTTCAAAAGGCTATGGCAGAATTCCTTCCCATTCCTAGCCTCCGGTCCCTTCCCGCCTCTAATGACCTCGACGTCGACGAGGCGTTAAGCCATGAAAAGCGTAGAATTTCACCAAATTCGGCACCAGCTAAATCGTAAGCATTGGTAAGTTCCAGTTTTGGCAGAGTAGACAAGGCGATTAAAAATATGTGAGACCGGCGAATTGATTTGCTTACGCACCGTGGACGTTTTGTGGTAATGTTTTGTGGATCTCGTATCTCTCATACGGGAATTGTGTAGTAAACCTTTTTTTTTTTTTACGTATTTCCGTCTCGTCGAAGTCGAAATAATTAGAGACGAGAAATACTGGGACAAGGAATGGGAAGAATTCAACCTTGGCCTTTTCAAAGTAACCTTCCTGGCATTCGCCTATATTGATTTTTGGGAAACCATGGAAAACCGAAATCTTTAGGGCCGGACGGGTATTCGACAATTTATGGTGGCCCGCTCTGTTTGAACGGCTGAGGGAGATTGGTTGTCCAAGAAGATTATTTTACACCTTCAGGGACTATTGCAGATTTAGAACTGCTTCCTTGAGATGCCAGAACTCGTTCATCACGAAGATACTTACTAAAGGATGCCCGCAAGGTTCCGTTTGCGGTCCCATATTCTGGGATATAGGGATGGAACCAGTGATTGAACTATTACAAAGAATACCTGAACTTCTAGGTCTAATAGCTTTTGCTGATGACATTTTACTACTCGTGGAAGGAGCAACAAGAGCAGAAATTGAGTACAATAGTAATCTAGTACTTAACTGCCTTAGCCAATGGTGCAGTAAAGTCAAACTGAGTTTAGCACCACATAAAACAACATTTATGTTGCTCAAGGGCAAGCTGACTCGAAAACCAACTATAAGAATCGACGGTAAATCAATTCGTAGAAACCCAGTGTGCAGGTACTTAGGCATTCAATTGGATGAACGTTTAAACTTCGAATCCCACTTAGAGATGACAATAGCAAGAGCAGTGGCGGTCATGAATAAAATCATTAATATTGGCCAACGAAAATTTACTGTTCCAGTCCAAACAATAAGACTATACCATGACGCAATTTTATCCTCTTTAGTGGGCTACTCAGCAAGTGTGTGGGCAAAGCATCTAAGAAAAGTAAAACTAAAACAGCGAGTCAGACGTGTCCAACGAGGAATACTTTTAAGATTGACAGGAGCGTACAGAACCGTGGCAACAAATTCATTAACCGTTGCCATTGGTGTATGGCCACTGGACCTTGAAGTAAGGAAACGGGGTGCCATATACTGGCTCAGAAAAGGGAAACAAGATAAGGTAGCAGAAATTGTAGGCAGCGAAGTAACATCGGAGACGCACATTCGGAAGCTTCTATTGGCGGAATGGCAACAAGAATGGAACAACAGTGAAACAGGTCGAAGAGCATACGATATGTTCCCATCCGTAGAGGAGAGGCTAAAGTTGAAGTACCTTCAACCCTCTCCCGGATTGGTACACTACATTACAGGTCACGGGCCATACAATAGCTGGCTCCGAAGTCGAAATATTGTGGACTCGGACAGGTGCGAATGTGGTGAAGAGAGTACGCCGGAGCACGTGGTATGGGAGTGTGAAATAACAGCCAGTTTGAGAGAACACCAACAAGCTCGGCTGCAAGGTAGGAGCATATTTGACATTCTGTGCGACGAAAGTTTGTGGCATTTGCTGGACGAGGCAGCTGATCTAGCCTCAAAATTTTGGAAGGAGAAATTTATAAAAAAGGAAAAATGCCGAGCGAAATCAAAGGCCACAGATAGCAGAAGAGGAGAACCCAATTACACCGGATTGACGGAAGATATCCCACGACAATGAGCAGCATCAATCGTCGGAGGAACTTCAGTGTGCTCCAGAGAGGCCGTCTTCTGAGCGACAACTGGGGCCGTCTTGGTATTCCAGGAGGTCAACTCTTGATGGCCTGGGCGGCTGACTTTGCTGCCGGTTCCAGGGGACTCTGCCTTTGGAGCGCACACAACACCAAGAAAAATGAACAATAGTGGACCGAAGTGCGGCTGTGACAATTGGTGGTGGTAATAGTAGAATTAGTAGTATTAGTAATGGTTTTAGTAGTAGCAGTAGTAATGTTAGCAGTAATATTAGTGACAGTAGTAGTAGATTTAGTAGTGGTGTGGTACCCATTCTGTTTAATAACAGTAGATGTAGTAGTTATTGGAAATTGAATCAAAATTTTCTTTCATTCATTGTTTATTTGTTAATATGTTTTATATATATATATATATATATATATATATAAGATACAAACATATGTAAATGTAAATGAGTGGAAATAAGGGCCCAGATTAGATACTAGGTGCTGGGCTAAGTTGCATATGGAAAATAAATAAATAAATAAATAATAATTCGAACCACCGTCCTCCCGAATGCTAGGCCCGACCGTTATGGCTCACCCTCCACGCTCGGTCAGTATTTGTCAGTTCGCAATGAGATACGAGTTTTTCTCAAATTTTAGGAGCATGTTGCAATACCCAATAATTACTCTAAATAACAGTGGTACTGTGCAACTCTCCGGCAACGGATGATGGAAATATGCAGTATTCGCACATTTTTTTTTCCAAATTCTCTACAACGCTTCTGAAAAATGTCGGGACAGGTAGGAGGTAAAGAAGTTTGGCGTGGAATGTCTTCTCCTCTTGGTACAATTTCAAGCTAATTTTTCCACCAAAAAAACGAATTATTCTGTATATAGACGACGGTTGGTTTGAAAGTAAAGACTGTCGAGTTGCAACACCGGTGAGGCCATTAACGTTTACACTCCGTGATTCGCATTTGACGTTAAACCGTTGGAACGAAAAGTGCGGCCAATCGAAACTCTGCGGTTTGTCGGACAAATTACTCTTCGCCGGCCTAGGTAGCGTAGGGGCTAGAATACTGGCCCCACGTACTGAAGATCGCCGGTTCGAGTCCGGCCGAGGGCATGGGTGTTTAAGTGTTGTGTGTTGGTGTGCTTGTCGTGTCCGTCCTGTGGTATGTCTAGAATTAATTTAAAGATATATATACACGTAAAGAAACTGAAAAACACTGGATGAATTAAACACATACTTGAGCTGTCTGTATGGCCTAAGGAAGCCAAATGCCATTAAAAAATAAAATTACTCTTCGGGTCTCTTGGTCAACACTTTCGCACGCACTGACTTTTATTCTGAATGCGGTTTCTTTGCATTTCTTTTACAGAAAACTTACGTTATCTTTTAAGAAGCATGGAACATTACACCAAATATATATATATATATATATATATATATATATATATATATATATATATATATATATTTATTTAATCTGCTTAACGTCTCTCTAACAGCGAGGTCTTTAGAGACGGGAAAGGATGGGGGGGGGGCAAGGAATGGGAAGGAATTCGGCCTTGGCCTTTTGAAAGAAGCATCCCGGCATTTGCCTGGAGTGATTTGGGAAACCATGGAAAACCCAAATCTGGATGCCCGGACGGGGATTCGAACCGCCGTCCTCCCGAATGCGAGGCCAGAACGCTAGCCGTTACACCACCACGCTCGGTTACACCAGTGATAAACTTATGCAATACAAATATATTGATAGTCAACCTACCAGTGTGGCTACGTTTGTTAAGGGGCCAAAACACTGAATCGGGGAGGTGCAACGGGACCTCGTTTTAATTCAGGACCCCACGTACCTTCCGTCCAATTTTTTCTTATTTTTAGGTGGTTTCCCGCCACCTGAACGGTCCACAACCTCCGCCTTACAACCTATACACTTAACATAAAAAAATACACTTACCATACAGAAAACAAGTTAATTCACACACGGATATCATTACATTCATCCCACCCTCAGGATCTAACAAATCTGGTCCTAACTATGCTGCGGCCTATGTCCCTCCCCCCCCCCCCTTTTCCATCTCTTGATTCACATTAAATACTTGTGTAACAGGTACCTGGTGTCTACGTAGTCCAAAAATGCAAATTATATGCCCATGACTTATTTTATAATGATATAAAATGTTATCGTGGTAAAGAGCTTCATGTAATTGTTCTTGAGCTGGCCGTGGCCATCTGTATTAAAGTTACCAAAATTTTGAGGTTGACATTGGTGACAAATTCATTTTACGGATGCCCCACACTGTTGCACTAGAGAGTACGCTTGATCCAAACGTCTTGTAAGAATCGCAATCAAGAGAGCGGCGGTTTTCCATTTCGCACCCATTGCACATTCCAAAGCCCAGTATTACGGCACGAAAATCCTTCCTACGGTTAGATCATCCTTCATTATTCAGAATGATCTAACGCTAGGGAGGATTTTCATATTCTGCTTTGTTAATAGAGGTTTTAAAACGGAAATTAGGGATCACACACCGAGCGTAGTGAGTGAGCGGTAACGCTTTGCCCTCGCATTCAGGAGGACGCGGGTTCGAATACCAGTCCGGCCATCAAGATTCTGGTTTTCCATGGTTTCCTGAAATCACACCAGGCTAATGATGGCATGGATCCTGCAACAGGCCATGGCAGAATTCCTTCCCATTCCTTGCCTCCCATCCTTGACGTCGACAAGGCGAAAAGCCCGAAAGGAAAAAAAAAAAGAGAGACGACACCAGCGTTCAAGTTGATGATTACGGAAATCCGCGACCCGAATGATCGGAAGGCACAGGGTGGAATTGGAAATTCAGTGAAGCAGCAGTTAACTGCTGAGTAAATCCTCATTTAGTCTTCTCGTGAAAGCAACAAAATAAGTAAAAATGTGAGAGATGGTTTCCCAATACAACTCTGAAAATTTTATGATTAGATTGGCGGGAGTAAAGGTCCGTATTTACCTTTCAAAATATCTGCATTAAGTACCGGGTAGCAGACTGCGTCGGCATCACTGATAATGCCAACTCCATATAAGGGAGTGTCCATAAACTACGTGATTCGGTCTGGGGGGCGGGGAGGGATTGGCTGGAAAGCTACGCTGGGCTATATGGGGGGCAGGCAGATCCGGAGCCAGGCCACGTAATTTTTCATTCATATTATTAGTCACAGTTAAAATGAGGTACGGAACACACAATAGCTTGTGGATATTTATTTCCGTCTTTTAATTATCCATGTATGTAATTTACGATAGTCTGATAATAGAAAACAGTACAAAATGTCTTCTGGAATCAACAGAGAGAAAAAGCTACGTGCTACGTGTTGGGGGGGGGGGGGGTAGAGTCAAAAGCCATGTCTGGCTACGTGGGGGGGAGGGATGTTCACAGGAGGCCAAAATTGAGCTACGTGATTTATGGACGCTCCCTAAGGAGACAGTATTTTTCGAAAAATTCGATTTTTTTTCTTAAAACTACATGGACTCTTCGGGTCGCTGCGCAATCCACTCCTATTGCAGCTACCTTAACCTAAAGATAACAGGTATATGAATTATGGGATATATGGGACCTACACTTTAACGTGGAATCCGTACCACGGAAGCGTCTTGGCGTACTTTACATTACACAGCAAGGTGTGCCAGATGTGGATGTCTGGTTAAGGGCCTTTGAAAATCCCAGCCCAGACCGGAATTCGAACCAAGGGTGTTTCGATGTTCAGTCAGACGCCTTAGTGTTGTTATCACATTAAAATAGAATTGCGCGCTTAAAGTCTAATTAAAAAATATACATTGTGCAAATGTGTAAGCTGCAGTATTGCAGTGAGTATTTTACATGATTTTTCATGAATTTTAATGATGTATGCACATTGCACATGCATTCAATATCAATCAGCTTAACCCACAAATTTAAATTGTCAGTTCTCATTTGATTCTATGCAACTTACGAAGTATTGAACAGCTCAGTGATTAGTCATACTATTAGTCATATTAATCAAATTTCGTCCACATTTCTGATAATTTTTACTTAAATAAGTCACTTATATTATATGTGTTGTGTACTTACCACAGAACAACGTCACGTCTTCGTGCATGAGGAGGAAATATTGGTCGACGTATACGGCATTCACAAATTTTCTAATTTTTGGTTTTACAACGTTTGAACAGGACAAAGTCTGTCAGGTTCGCTAGTCATTATATAATTTCGTTCTGAGAATCGAAAATATTCAATCACTTCTTCAGAAACGTCTGAAACTTCAATTTATGGCGGACATAATTATAATTCATTCTTTAATACCAAAGCAGCTATACGCCACAATATTTGGTGAAGTGGTACGCATCGCTATTAGAAACAAGTTAAATTGCATTCACATTCGGAGCCTTTCCGATACTTGCTTTCCTTTACTACGACAGTTATCCACCGACATTTGACCAAGTTAGCAGATGCCAATAAAAAGGAATCTGCATAAATTATTCCAGATAATTACATTTATTTTAGTTTAAAACAACATTGTAAGCAACATTCCTAGCATAATTGATCCAAATACAAATTAAAAAAATGAAGCGAAGCCTGAACAGATCCTGAGTGTAGCAGTCAAAGAGGTGAACGCGGTGTCACATAGTCACATATACCACCAACGCACATTGAAGATAGTTCAATCTTATAGGTAATAGTAGCAACGAAAAAAAAAGCTCAATTGTACGAAATAGGGTGATTCGCAACCTCATTTACTAATAGTCAAAAAATACTGAGAAACTTGATCAAAATATATGAAATACATTTCCAATATTTTCATATATTTTTCATAAATATGAAATATAAAAAAAGCTCTATCTCCGCTAACAACCCGTACGTCAAAAGCGCCATGAGACTGCTGATATCTTCATAGGTAACTTTTTTTTTTTTTTTCGTTCCTCAACATTATTAAGGTTTATTAACTATTGGTATTTTTTCTGAAACTCCATAAATAAAACCACTCCCGTTACAAAATAAAATTCTTTCATCAACTAATGTAATTATTCACTTCACATCAAAGCAACAAACAATGAATAAATTTTCAAAATCGAATGACTGCCTTGGATCGTACTGGTAACAGTCTTCGCAATGCCAATCAAGAAAATTAAATCTACTTTGTGAGGCACAAGAAAAACAAATTTTCACAAAAATGGTTGATTACCAATCTCGGTGGGTAAGCGGCAAAGCTTGGGGTCTGGCTTCCTGAAGGACGCATGTTCAAAGCCTCATCCGGCCACCCTGACTTCCTGGCTTCCAGGCCAATGCCGGAATGGTTCCTTCAAAAGGCCATAGCCGAATTCAAGGGCGTATCCAGGATCAGAGCTAAGGGGGGGGGCAAGATTTGAACTAGGGGGTGGGGGCAACTCGTATTGGTGTTGAGGAAGTGGGGTGGGGGACTGAAACATGACGATTTCTTACAAAATGAAACTCAAACCTACTGAGGAAACTATTTTTATTATTGATTAATATAGTAAACCAACCACTTAATGTAAGGACTTAGTATGTAGTCAATATCGTAACTCAATTATAGTTTTTTATGTAAACATTAATCGCCTCGAATTCTCAGAACATTTTCACTAACTTTGTTTGTCAATATCTCACGGTATTCTTTCACGAAATTTTGATGCACACTCATCAGGAATAATCTAGCCAGTCTTTCCTCGCCCTTAGTGCTCTTGAACCAGTTCTTCACTCGTCAAAGCGTACTGAAGACAACTGCCCCTCGCTGGATACGCCCATGACCGAATTCAGTTCCATTCCTGCACTCAATCTTCCCCCGCCTCTAATGACCTATGCAAAGCCATAAAAAGTTAATTGATTTTAATATGGTTTACGATGGAAGAAACTTCGTCAATAAAGGAGGACTAATCAAATACGGTCCAAAAACAAATCATCGAATGGCTATTTCCGGGAGATCCTGAAGTACTGTTTGGTCGCCAAGCGACAGAGTTTTCAATTCGACGCGCAATGCGCCTCTTGTCGTGGCTAACTAACCCTACCCGGTAATCCTCCCGAGCACAGGGGACCTATTTAACGTGGAATCCGAAGCACGGTAACGTTCTGACGCACTGCAATTTACACAGCAAGCTGTGTCAGAGGGACTTTGAAAATCCTCTCTGAAACCGGGTTTTGAACTGGAGACCATGGATCTGCCGTCAGAAGCTTTAGTGATTGAACTACAAAACCGCTCATCGAAGACGATAAAAATGTGTCAATGCGTTGTTGATAGAAGCAGCTAGCAGGAAAGACAGGAAGCGCGGAGGGAACAGGAACTCAGGTGCGTGCGTAACGTCAATGGCAGCGCGGGAGTGTGCTGATTTAACCCCAACTGCTCGCAGAAACGAACTGTGCTCACAAATTTACCTCAACCCATAATATCAAGTGTTAGTTCTGAGAAGTTTTAAGGATTGTATGATATTTCACTCATAAATACGGTAAGCTGGTTTACAACTATCATTTCTTCATGCAAATATTTAAGGAAATCGTGTGCACTCATTGTAATTTTCACTCGAATCTAAGTTACATTTGGTTGACTTCAGTGTTTCAGAATCTTGATTGGCAGTTATATCCCACACTCATTGAATCAGTGGAGCTATGGCTAAACAAATCCGCCTACTAACTAAATGAGACATTGACAAGACGATTCAAGCTGCGAAGAACAAGCAACTGGGTTATATCAAACACATATTCGTTTTTGATCAAAAACATTTAAAATAATTGATTTTTTTAATCCTATTTCTGGTGTAGTACAATAATTTATAGCTTCATCCGTCCTCATTCTTGATTACTCATAAGTCGTGGTCATTATCGTTTTTCATTAATACGTCAGTTCTGTATGGATTCTAATACTAGCAGATATTGCCTGGTAGTGCCTTCGATATACTTAACCACCAATACTTCACTTATGTCAGCACTGAAATTTCATATTTTTGTCAACTTTCTAAACAAAGCTACATTATTTCCCCTAGATGTAAAACGTAAATATAATTTTTTATTTCATATATAATTATTTTATTAGAACGAGTGTTCCTAAAAAATTGAAAAATAACAGTAATAAAATAGCAGTTAAATTGCTATCATAAAGATTATTCAGTTTTGATTTCTCAAACACGTGTAGGTAAATAGCGAAACGGCCTGTGTTTAATTATTCCAGATTCAGAATGCGAGGGCGGATCTAAGAGGGAATTAATCCAGAAAGTCTATGAAATTCTTTTAGAAATTAGTAAATCCCTGTTTCGTAGCAGTGCAGGTAACTGTTAATGAACGAGCCGGGTGAGTGTGGAGTAAAATTCGGACTTTCTGTCCGGAAGGACGCGGGTTCGATATCCGGTAAGGCCATGAAGATTTCAGTTTTCCGAAATGATTCGAAGCAAAAGCCAGGACGATACAATCATAAAAATATGACAAACCTTCACGTTTACTTACTTGGAAATTCGGATGATAAAAAAATTACACGTCAAAAATTTCAAGAACGTTGTGCTGAGCGTAGTGGGTGAGCGCTAACGCTCTGTCCCTGCCTCTGGGAGCACGCAGGTTCGAATCCACGTCCGACCATCCAGATTTCTGATTTCCGTGGTTTTCCAAAATCAGGCGAATGCTGGCATGGTTCCTTAAAAGGCAGTGGCTTAGTTCATTCCCGATCCTTTCCCGCCTTTAATGACCTCGACATCGACGAGGCGTAAAGCCATATGAATAAAATACAACGTTGTAACCATGGCAACAGCCTCCGGTCCCCTAAAAATGTAGACAATGATCGCTATTCGATTAATCGAAGATAAACAGTTCACGCTATTGCTTTTATTAAAAGGTTAACGCTTTGGCCTCGCATTCGGGAGGACGCGGGTTCGAATACTCGTCTGGGCATCGAGATTTGGGTTTTCCATAGTTTCCCCAAATCACTCCAGGTGAATGCCGTGAAGCCTCCTTCTAAATACCATCGCTGAATTCATTCCCGCTCCTTGTTCCCAGTCCTTTCCCGCCTCTAATGGCGACAACGGTGCGTAAAGTCACAAGCAAAAAAAAAAAAAAAAAAAAAAAAGCATTCATACCACAGATGTAGGGGAAAAAATGGATCTAAAAGTCGAGTGGAATCTGTCTTATATTGGTGTCAATGTCAGTTGGGATATGGGGTTTAAAAAAGATCATTGTTTCCAAAACGTGCATTGATTCTTAATTATTCTTTTTCTTTGTATAAATGTCGAACGTCATAGTGATACAATTGCTGTATCCTACAGCGTGATTGCATGCCGCAGGAAATATATTGACACCCGTTACTTCTCATAAGCTATAATTGATCTCGTCAGTCTCACGGTTCTTGTAGCCATGACAATTTTGTCACAATACCTCTTCAAAACTGCAATATTGTCTTTCTGTGCTCTTTTGGCTGAATGTCTCTTTGTGGTACAGTCTGGACAAGGAATGGCTCATTTGCTGTATATTGAATGTAACTTTTTGTTCACTACACAAGCTGATCGGCAGGCTACATTAAAGGTATTAAAGTTTACCCACTGTTAAAAATTTGTGCTGAAGTGATACATCGTATTTTGATGAGATTTAAATGTTAAACTACAATACACAAATCATGTAAACTTGTTCATATTTCAGTTTTCCCTTTGTTTTTCCTAGTACTGGAAGCCAGTCATAGTAGACGCACTTTACGTTTTGATCTAGTATGGTTTTCTTTACCGGATTATTTAGTAAGTAAAAACTGACCACGTTGGATCGTATTAAATGTTGTAAAACTGTTTTATAACAGTCAACATTTGTTTGGGGTTTCTACCAGTAGTAACTTTATCCAGGTTTTATTATTTAGTTCAATGTACTCGGTACTGCTTAGTCTTCTTTCATCAAAACTTTGCTGCACAGAGGAGCTGGAACAACGTTATACACGTAACATAGTGTTAATGAATTGCGAGTAGATCCTATAGAGCCAAGCAAAGCCTTGATTCTCAGCATGTCTTGTAACTAAGAATTTGTCCAATGTTTCCTTTTTTTTAATTAATCCTTTACGCCTCGTCGACGGCTAAGGTCATTAGAGGCGGGATGGGACTGGGGACAAGGAACGGAAAGAAATTCAGCCATGGCATTTTTGAAGGAAGCCTGGAGTGATTTGGGGAAACCATGGAAAATCCAAATCTGGATGCCCGGACGTGGATTCGAACCCGCGTCCTCCAGAATGCGAGGCCAGAATGTTAACCGTTCACCCACCACGCTCGGTCCCAATGTTTCCAATGGGTAGTTAGAATCAGGTATTGTCAGTTCATGAAGCAATTGGGGAAGGGGGGTGGAGAGCACAAGTGTTGCCATCTGTCTGCGATTATTGTAACTTTTCAATGATATGTGTATTTTCTATGATACGTGTATTTTTGTATGTGAACTGTGTAGTATATGAGATGGAGATTGCCATCAAGACTAAAGTCCCGACGAAGCTTCCTACGGACTTCAAAGCCACTACATGGAGCACCAAGCAATGAAAGAATATAGGCTTGGGAGAAGAGAGTGCAACATGATACCGAGTGGATCAAGCCGAAAGAGAGTCTACCACCTGGGTCTGAACAACCATGACCCATATGGACGTCACTAAATAGGAGTTGGAGCTGGCCGTTCCAAAGATACTCTTGCTTTATGGGGATACCTGGGAGACACCGAGCGTGATGGTGTAACGGATAGCGTTCTGGCCTCGCATTCGGGAGGACGGCGGTTCGAATCCCCAACCGGGCATCCTGATTTGGGTTTTCCATGGTTTCCCAAATCACTCCAGGAAAATACCGGGATGCTTCCTTAAAAAGGCCATGGCCGAATTCCTTTCCATTCCTTGCCCCCATCCTTTCCCGTCTCTAAAGACCTCGCTGTTGAGAGACGTAAAGCAGTTAAAAAAAAAAAACAACAGCTAGATACCACATGTTCGTATGGGGAGAGAGAAACTATGGTACATCTGTTGTCTTGTCCACAAATCTGAATGAATGTATCCCAATTCGACCTCCAATCAGCTACTTACGAAGCCATCGTATTGGCTGTCATCGACACGAGAAGAAGAAGAATTATAATTATTATTACACTCATGGGATTTTGTTCAGAGTTAAAAATATGATCATTATTTTTTTTTCATTTGGTTAAACAGTATAGTGCTTTATATATCTCAGCAGGCTCAGACATGTAAATCAAATTTTATGTCTGCAATGTTCTTCGTTCTTACAACAAATTTTATGTCAATTAGTCCAAATTTTTTATATGTATTTAAAAAACTCACTCTCACACTATTCAGGGTAGAGTGGGTTGGGTTAGTATTCGGAGTAGGCCAATGAGAAGCATGAATACCAAGTTTTATCACAGTCGCTCCAGCCGTTCGGAAGTGATACTGGATTTTTTTTTCCTTATGGCTTTACGACTCATCAACTTCAAGGGAGGACATGTAGATGAAGGAATTCGGCTATGGTCTTTTGAAGGAACCATCCCACTAAATGCCTGGAGTGTTTTGGGGAAACCATGGAAAACCCAAATCTGAATGGCCGGACGGGGATTCGAAACCGCGTCCTCCCGAATCGGAGGCAGAGCGTTGCCTTTTTTAATGACTTTACGCCTCGTCGACGTCGAGGTCATTACAGGCGGCAAAGGATGGGGCACAAGGGACGGGAATGAATTCGGCCATGGCCTTTTTGTAGGAAGCATCCCGGCATTTGCCTGGAGTGATTTGGGGAAACCATGGAAAACCCAAATCTGGATGCCCGGACGGGGATTCGAACCCACGTCCTCCCGAATGCGAGGCCAGAGCGTTAACCACTCTCCCACAACGTTTTAGTCTGGAACAAATATAGGCAGATACAAAAACCAATACATGCACAAGATGGCTTTAAATTGTATAGTTTACTTTCAACAACTATGCCACACAACCTGCATCATGTTTGTATTATGCAGGTATTTATACTAATTCTTTCATGGTGTATAACACAAAACATAATTAAACTAGCTTATTCCCTAGACTGATTGTAACTGTCAACCCACGGAACGAGAAATTTATCGACTTTTGTTTCAAATAATTAATGGTTGAGGTAGGAAGTTGCAGGAAATATTGCGTGATAATTCCTCGCTCAAGCCGATTGTTCTTGGCTGTACAGATGACAATAAACGGTGAAATATTGGCAGACAGTGAAACAAAAAGATAAGATTGAATGAGGAAGCTGAGACTGTTCTTTTAGTTTTAGCATGCAAGCAGAGACAGGGAATAAATATCTTAATGCAAAGTTTATTGGGATCCAGTAGTAATTTACTCATCATAATACACAGGGTATTCCAGAAATACACGTACAAACTTGTAAGGGGGATAAAATGGTGTATTGGCTCATTGGTTATTCTGTCTCACTGGGGATTGTGGTGTGACAGTGTCACCCACAATGAATACAATTAAATTATTATTATTATATTCATAATTCCTTTTTTTGTTTTGTTTGTTATATTCAAATTTATTAATTATTTAGTCTTGCAACGTGTAATTAATTGTAAATAATGAGGGTTGTCTGGATAGGTTAAATGTATGTTTAAAACCAGGGCGGCCAAAGGTATATTTTATTGTAAATCAATTTTTCTGTAAACGCATGGCTCAGAAGGGCTGAATATCGAAGGCTAGAAACTGCCATTTCGGCGGTTGAGAGAGGAACAATGGAGCAGGCGAGGCGACTCGATGGCGCCGGGACAGCCCGGCTTGAGTCCCGTTCGAAATCGGGCGGTGACCTACCCCTACCCCGCTACTACCCCGAAGGCCACGTAGGAAACGCGCGAAGGAGGCGGCGAATGCGACGCATGATATTAAACACGTGACGACGGAAATGTGTAGATAGCCAATCCTGAACATTTATTGGGGTCTACAATACTAATTCCGTGGAGTTCTTTTACATGTGGCGAGCAACTAGCCGAGGAAGAAGAAGGAGCCATTTTAGACATCACTTCTGTCCAAGACGAGCTGATGAATAGACGTGTCAGCCCGGCACGCTCTCTGATGATCATTGTGGTTGATCATTTCTTGCTTTGGGAAAGCGAGATGTCGAGTGGCATGCTTGCCATTATTTGGAAGTTATGCTAATAACGCGGTCGTAGCCGCTTATTTAGCTTCCATTGCTGCAGTGGCATTGTGTTTGTCGCTCACCATCACGGCGATGATTCTATGGTAATGTACCAGAAACGACGGTCACTATTCAGTGGATTTTAACAGACTTATGTGCCCTTAAGCGACGCCTGGGTTAAGACTCTGCTCCCGCCACTTAAATTCTGAGCTAGCTGAATTTATATTTCGATTCAATTTTTTCTTAAGCATCTTGCTGTTTGTTAATTCAATTTTGATGCTTTTCATTCACTTTATACGGCGCCCCCTGGGATTTTCCTTTGTACAGTAAAATGTTAGCTTCAATTTGATGGCCTGTGTTGCCATGTTATTTCAATGTTAACTTTGCTGTTTTTATTACTTGTTTGAGATATTTCATTCAGTTTTGTTTGCTTACTCCGGCGAATTGTAAACGTCGGGTATTGCTTGTTTTTGCTGATCTAATTGTGTTTAACGTAACGTTAATTACTACCCGACCTTGTAAGGCCATAAGACTCAATAAATGAGGTTTTATTTTGTGTCTGAAATTCATGGTTCTAGTTAGTAACCTATTAGATCCCCTTATAGCATCATTATTATATGTATTTTTCCATTTTTCAGGAATTATTTTAGATTTTAATAATTCCCCCCTCCCTTTTTTTGGCAACTCACGTTTTTTCTTAACGGTAGCCAACAAACAAGTGGTCTCTTTACAATTGGCACCCAACGTTTCGGGCTTTTGCAAGTCGAAATTATTTTGAGAATTTCACAAGTCTAAAAAAATCCATGGATGTGACCTGTGTTGATTCATTTTATTATTTTAGAATAAATTTTATGTTGAAATTTGTTTGCTTTGTTTGCCATGCTTGATTTAAATCTAAATGTGTGATTTATTTCAATCAGTTGTTCAAGTATATTTTCGTTCACTTGCATCAAGCATGGTTAGTTTAAAATTAAAGATAGAGTCAGTGCTTTTGAAATTTTAATGCATGGTAAAAGTTAAGATTTTTCTTTATGCTGATTTTGCTCATGTGTTGAGGTATTTGTGTCGCATGAAACATCGTTGTTTTTCCTTGTTGTTTAATTTTGGATGGGTTTTATTTCATGTTGAAGGGATTTATGCGCGAAATTTGTTTAATGCTGTACTTTTCGAGTTAAATCGTGCCGGTTGTATTTTGTTTGTTGTCGATTGTTCAAATTGTTCGGAGTTGAAATTTTGTATCTTACGATCAAATCTATGAAGTTGAGGTCACGCACCATTAATAGGGCAGATCATCTATTGTTCATAACATTTCCGAGCAAACTAACGCGATGGATCAAGCACCGGAAGTACGCGAAATGCCGTTGGCGACGAAGAGTGCAATGATACTCCTAGTACGCGTAGCATCCATTCAAATGCATCATTAGATGGGGAACAGTTAGGGATTTTTCCAACCCCAGACAATGAAACCGTTCAAAATCACCCATGCGGGCAGAAGTTGAAACACGTGCGTCGCAAATAACGGTAGAATTGCCGCCGGCGACCGCACAACCCAAGAACAAAACCTAATACTTAACATGCTGGCGAATTCAGTAGACAAATAAAAATAAATTAGATGCACAAAGTCAAAGTTCTGTCTCATTGAGGGAGGAGTTAAGTAAACAAATAGCTTCGCAAAATCAGAAATTAGATGCACAAAGTCAAATTCTGATTCATTGAGGGAGGACATAAATAAGCGTTAGATGCACAAAGCAAATTCGTTCATTAGGAGGACATAAACAAGCGTCTAGATGCACAAAATCAAAAATTTGAGTCGCAAAATGCTTTGTTGAAGGGCATGGACGGAAAATTGTCCGTTTTTCGCGAGGAAATGACCCGTGAAATGAGTGCATTCAAATCGGAGATGCGAGCGAATGTTTCAGTGTTGGAGAGACGCACAGATACGATTCAGGCAACATGCACTGCATTGCAGGAATCAAGCGCGGAAATCTCGAAGCGTTTGGACGCGACCGAAAAATCTGTCGAGCACGTGCGGCAAGAAAGCCACCAGAGTCTCGGTCAGATCTCGGAATTTGTCCACGAGATTAAGGATAATACTGAACGAAGCTTGCAGGCTGTAAATGCAAAGATGTCGGAGGTCACAAGTTCGGTTGAACAGGTACAAAACGGCACAACAAGGATTTGCAAGCGTTCACAGCAAACACTCGTGCAGAACACCAACTCAAAGCTGGCGCAGTTGGAATCCAAGATGAAGGAAGTGGGTAATTCCCAACGCTAGCGGGAGTATTGTTCACAGCGAATTACGCACAGTACGCAGCAGCTAATATCGAGCTTAAGTTGCCACGTTTTGGGTCTCGCAAAGACGTAAATCCTAGGATTTATCTTACCGAAATGGAGCGGTATTTTGAAATCAAAGGAGTGCCTGATTCCATGAAGCTTATGTTAGTCGAGGAATCATTTCAGAAACAGACAGACTCTGGCTGAAAATTGCATCCGAAACTAACTTATCTTACGCCGAGTTCAGAGTCCTGTTTCTTGAGACCTTCTGGTCGAAAAAGATCCAGAACCAGGCGAGGATAAAGCTGTACCAAGGAAGGTACATTCCCAAGTGGCATTATTCATGGAAAGCTACGTGAAAACTTTGCTGGTGCAGTGTAGGCAATTCGACGACAAAATGACGGACGGAGAGTTCATAGAGATGGTGATCGCGCACTTTGGTCCACAAGTGCAGTCACTCATTAACCCCGTGGTCATTCGTACGATACCAGAACTGCTAGAAACCGTCGGTAACCTAGACAGAATCGGGAAAATGGCCGATAATCTGGCGAGACAAGACGCGGAACGAAACCATGGCGAAGCGCAAAGCGAGTCTAAGCGACCGCATGGCGGCAATAAAGCTTCCTATGCTGATGGACAGAATGGGAAATCTTCCAATCAAAATTCCGGCAATCGTAATGGAGGGAAGAAATGGAAGAACGGAAATGCACAATGGAAGGATGATAAAAATCATCAGCGGTCGGGAAACAACCGATCCGCGTATCCACAAGAATTTCCAGTGAACGCGATCTCGATTGAAAACGCGGAACCGGAAATGTGCAAAGGCGACGGAGGAAAATGTGGGCGGCGTTAACAACGCGTCTAACTCCCCGCCGTCACAATGAGATTTTTCGGGGGACGCTGCAAACGCCGACAGCATTTGCCTCGGCAGTTTGGAATATTGGCGCGGCGAAGGACCGAAAATATCGACGAAGAAGAAGATATGGTATCCGGCGACAGCCTCATGGCGCGCGCGAAGTGTCCCCGTGTAGATATTATTGCATATGGCATACGGGCGAATATTTTAATTGACTCGGGATCGTCTGTCTCCGTAATGTCTAAGAAATTTCTGCTACGCTTGAAAGATAAGAATCCGCGGCTAAAAGTAATTCCCACAACGCAAGTACGGTGGTTCCTGCAATAGGAAAGAGAGAAAAGATCGTTAGCACGCAAGCGCTAATCCCCGTGAAAGTCGCGAATAGCGAGTTAATGTTGCCACTACTTATAGTACCCGGTTTGACGCAAGATGTGATCGTTGGATGCGACCTCTTAGCAAAACGTCAAGTCATTATGGATTGGGGAAATAAGACGGTGACAAATTTGGTTCCGGAGGTGTTGCATTGGAAACATGAGGCCTGTGAGCAGAGCCTTGGAATAAATAGTTCCAAACCAATGCAAGACACCGCGGAACGCGAAGGCAATTTGAATAACGGAGGAAGAGCTATATGCGCATCAGCTGACGAGCAAAATCTCATACCACAGAACCCAACCGACAAAATGCGGGAAAAAGGAAACTTGACGCCAGCACGGAAGCCAAAGCTATGCCGATACTGACGAGAAACTTGACGACAGCACCACAGTCAAAGCCAAGCTATGCCGATGCTAATGAGAAACTCGCGATCATTTCGTGCGGGATGAGACTGCGTCTGATTCGTATCAATGTAAAATTTAAGGATCAACCCGAGAAGAATCCCGAGGATGACATCAAGAAAGCACATGAATTCTTGGTAGAGAAAGTTACGAAGCGGCAACGCAAGCACGACGGATTGCGGACGCAAACGTTTAGCGTCGGGCAGCAGGTGCTACTTAGGACTATGACCCCGTCTGACGCACAGCGAAAATTAATTTCCAAATTCTTTCTGCTGTATTCGGGACCGTTCTCAGTAGCGCGGAGTATTCTCCCCAAACTGCTACATGCTGACCGACCGGCAGAACGGAGCTCGGCCCCGCATAATGCCCGGAATTTGCGCCCGTTTCACACAGCATAGGCTACAAGTTCCTAGGACGGATGTTTGTAAATATAGCTTAAGGATCAATGTACATTTAGTTAGGTAATAACAGTAGAGCATATGTTTAGAAAGTAAGAGTGTCAGTCTTGAGACACGTAATTGCCTAACAAGCGTAGCGCTAACGCAGCGAGAACAGGTAAAGGACGCTCAGCTGTTTGGAATAGCAGCTGTGCCGACCGCCAGTTTTCCTGGAAGGATTGCAATCAGGTTAAACGAAAACAGGTAGCCTGAGCCGCAAAGCTTAAAGGGACAGCGCTTACTGACAACAACAGAGCGGGCAAAAGTGGAAACAGCTGATCGCTTGGTTTCACCGCTATAATGTCTTTGCTACGAGCTGTAGTTTGGAAAGCATAATATAGTTCATTTTGCGAGAACCGTCTTTCTTTTGTATTGTATGATAATTATGTAAATTCGCGGAAGGATTAAATTGTGTAAACTCGCGGAAGATTTTCTTTTCCATTTGATTTTCATGTTATGTGGTTTCGGCATACTTGTGTCGGCCTTGATAATGGACATTCGGTGCATTCTATATTCTTGTTGTTGCTGTATCTAACTTCAACACATGTGCTAGATTTGCATAGCCCGTTGTAAATAATTAATTGAGTTGTCTAGTTTTAATGTTAATATCTTGTGCTTACATCATTTTTTTTTGTTGATTGAGCAGATCTATTTTGTTGTTCATTTACATCTATGTACCTGTCAATGTTTTATGATGTTTTACTTTGCATATTAGGATAAGACATTTCATTATTTATGTTAACCAGAGTCACGTGTCGTATTTACATATTTAAAGAGGTCACATGTATGCGATAGTTCGAGTGAGCTGGAACCATGAAACTATAGTGTAGGCAATGATTTTGTTGCAACTGTAGGGTTACAAAAGTTCAAATAAAATTATTGGCATAATTTTATTTTGATTGGGTAGCAGGTATATTGTGGTGTGACAGTGTCACCCACAATGAATACAATTAAATTATTATTAATTATATTCATAATTCCTTTTTTTGTTATATTCAAATTTATTAATTATTTAGTCTTGCAACGTGTAATTAATTGTAAATAATGAGGGTTGTCTGGATAGGTTAAATGTATGTTTAAAACCAGGGCGGCCAAAGGTATATTTTATTGTAAATCAATTTTTCTGTAAACGCATGGCTCAGAAGGGCTGAATATCGAAGGCTAGAAACTGCCATTTCGGCGGTTGAGAGAGGAACAATGGAGCAGGCGAGGCGACTCGATGGCGCCGGGACAGCCCGGCTTGAGTCCCGTTCGAAATCGGGCGGTGACCTACCCCTACCCCGCTACTACCCCGAAGGCCACGTAGGAAACGCGCGAAGGAGGCGGCGAATGCGACGCATGATATTAAACACGTGACGACGGAAATGTGTAGATAGCCAATCCTGAACATTTATTGGGGTCTACAATACTAATTCCGTGGAGTTCTTTTACATGTGGCGAGCAACTAGCCGAGGAAGAAGAAGGAGCCATTTTAGACATCACTTCTGTCCAAGACGAGCTGATGAACGGACGTGACTTGGGTCCAAGACGAGCTGGTGAATAGACGTGTCAGCCCGGCACGCTCTCTGATGATCATTGTGGTTGATCATTTCTTGCTTTGGGAAAGCGAGATGTCGAGTGGCATGCTTGCCATAATTTGGAAGTTATGCTAATAACGCGGGCGTAGCCGCTTATTTAGCTTCCATTGCTGCAGTGGCATTGTGTTTGTCGCTCACCATCACGGCGATGATTCTATGGTAATGTACCAGAAACGACGGTCACTATTCAGTGGATTTTTAACAGACTTATGAGCCCTTAAGCGACGCCTGGGTTAAGACTCTGCTCCCGCCACTTAAATTCTGAGCTAGCTGAATTTATATTTCGATTCAATTTTTTTTCTTAAGCATCTTGCTGTTTGTTAATTCAATTTTGATGCTTTTCATTCACTTTATACGGCGCCCCCTGGGATTTTCCTTTGTACAGTAAAATGTTAGCTTCAATTTGATGGCCTGTGTTGCCATGTTATTTCAATGTTAACTTTGCTGTTTTTATTACTTGTTTGAGATATTTCATTCAGTTTTGTTTTCTTACTCCGGCGAATTGTAAACGTCGGGTATTGCTTGATTTTGCTGATCTATTGTGTTTAACGTAACGTAATTACTACCCGACCTTGTAAGGCCATAAGACTCAATAAATGAGGTTTTATTTTGTGTCTGAAATTCATGGTTCTAGTTAGTAACCTATTAGATCCCCTTAACATCATTATTATATGTATTTTTCATTTTCAGGAATTATTTCAGGATTTAATAATAATTCCCCCCTCCCTTTTTTGGCAACTCACGTTTTCTTAACGATAGCCAACAAATGGTCTCTTTACAGGATTTAAACTAACCCCCTTCAAATTCCGGTGGTGTCTGGAATTTGCAGTGGTCTTTAAATCGTCCTTTACCTTCAGCAACACCAAAACGTTTCCGTAGTACTGATTCCATGTCAAATTATAATTACAGTGTGGCAAGTAGGACTATCGCGTTAGTTTGGATAGCAACTTTCACCACATCATTTCGACCATCATTATTGTCTATGAGAGTTTAGGGTGCATAAAGACAAATCAGAAAGTGGAGCCTGGTGGGTGAGCAGAAGGGCGCCGGTTCAAATCACCGTCCGGAAATTCAGATACCAGTTTTCTATGATTCCCCAAAACACTCCATGTAAATACCGGAATGGTTCGTTCAAAAAACTATGGCCACATTCCTCCCGGTTCTTTGTCCCCCCCCCCCCCGCAAAATCTCTTCTGGCTCTAATGATCTTTTTTATTTTTTCTTACTTATTGCTTTACGCTTCGTCGACGGCTAAGGTCATTAGAGGCGGGATGGGACTGGGGACAAGGAACGGGAAGGAATTCGGCCATGGAATTTTTGAAGGAAGCATCCTGGCATTCGCCTGGAGTGGTTTGGAGAAACCATGGAAAAACCCAAATCTGGATGCCCAGACGGGGATTCGAACCAGCGTCCTCTAGAATGCGAGGGCAGAACGTTAACCGTTCAACCACCACGCTCGGTCCTAATGACCTTCACGTCAACAAGGCGAAAAGCCGGAATCAAAAAAAAAAAAAAATCCTGTTGGAAACATTAGTTCATTGGGCGAAATGGAGCTAAAAATTTTAAAATTTTAAACAAGGCTGCGTTTCACCAACGGGGAGAGTTGTTGAGGTGAAAATGATAGCCAACTAGTTGCATCAATTAGGTTTATTAAACCTTGACCGCGGTTTCTACGATCATAAGATCGTCTTCTTCAGAAGGACCTATAGGACATTTTTAGAACATTTTTTAAAAATAAAAACTGAGTTAGATAATAAATAGTATAAAAATATCATAATAAACACCTATACCTTAACATCAGATATACAATATTATATGATACTCACTCGTTGAATCACATATACTCAAAAAAGAGCCAAATAACTCTTGTCATATCGTAGTGCGTTGTGCACTTACGTCATTTGTTAAAATATAAATTTATAAAACTTCAATTCCGGTCAAAAACGTACATGTTGGGCGGGTGATTTCCGCCGACTGGCTAAGATGTGGCCATACTAATAACAGGTATATCTTACTTTGATATAAAGAACATTTACTAAGAAAGAAAGGTAGTAATGTACACAATTCCACATTTTCTGAACATTTGCATACTTCAAATCATTCCCCGAGAGATTTGAAAGATACCGTAATTTTACACAAAGAGGTTAAAGGGTGGAGATTAGATTTAAATGAAAAATTGGAAATTTTCAAACATTTAACGAATAGTGATGGCAATATTTTAAATCATCAACTCCAACTTGCCAATAGACATTTTCTTCAAAGGCTTTTAGCCGATACTTTTGACCGAGTAGGAAGATAAGGCTAACTGTCCATAACACGATGCCGGTTCTCCTCAGAATTCTGTATATACTTATGACTTGCTGTATATATACTAAAGTATATCTTTATATCACTCCACTTTTAGTTAATAATTATTGTGTGTACGGGCCGTTCTTTGCGGTTATGCGCATGCTTGTACGCGGTGGCGCCATCTACTTTATTTACCTGTTATTAGTATGGCCACAGCTTAGCCAGTCGGCGGAAATCACACGCCCAACATGTACGTTTTTGACCGGAATTAAAGTTTTATAAATTTATATTTTAACAAATAACATAAGTGCACATCGCACTACGATATGACAAGAGTTATTTGGCTCTTTTCTGAGTATATGTGATTCCACGAGTGAGTATCATATAATATTGTATATCCTGATGTTAAGGTACAGGTGTTTATAATGATATGTTTATACTATTTATTATCTAACTCACTTTGTATTTAAAAAATTTTTCTAAAAATGTCCTATAGGTCCTTCTGAAGAAGACGATCTTATGAATGTCGAAACCACGGTCAAGGTTAAATAAACCTAATTGATGCAACTGGTTGGCTATCATTTTCACCTGAAGCAAAAATTGTTTCTCTCCCCCAAATCCACTGAACATGCTACATGTCAGACTGTAGTTTAAGTCATTGCGAAATTTCGCACCTATCGAATTTGTTGTGTTGATATCTAATGTTGTAGAAATTACTTCCGAGTTAGTCTTATAAATTGGAAGTTCAATCCCCCTTTTTCGTATCAGATTCATATATTCACCGAGTGTAATGTGAGAATTATTATATGATATTAACGGAGGATCAATGACGCAACAAATAACAATGTAATCCGATCAAAATAGCTTTTAATAACAAAATTCTTGGGCCTCCCACCGAGGAAGCACGTCAATTTCATGCGACGTTTCGACGTAGCTCTCCGACTTCATCTTCCGGTGATGTTTTATTTTGTAACGAAATGAAAGTACTGTACGAAAGAATGTTCAGGCCTCTGAAAAAACCATAATTTATTTTAAACTTTCCTCTCTGTAGTTAGGATAAATCAATTTGTAAACTGCAATTAGAAAGATTTTTATTTTTTGCAGAGAGTGATAATAATCAATTTTTCACTAATGTTTTTGTTGTTGACATATGTAATCGTCTTCCCGGCAGGGATCTGAAACATTTTAATCCACTCCCGTACCTGAATGATATTTGAATGAGCATTAACATGACTCCACTAAAATGTTTTTTGACTTCATGGTCAGATTAGTATATCAGATTGTTATCTCTGTGGTGCGCGTTTGCTTATTAATTAACTACTATCTAAATGTGGGCGTGGGCAAAAAAAATGGCCCGCAACTTCCAGTAAACAAAACATACATGCAAGAAGTATAATTAGTTTCCAGTAGGGCAGATAAGGATCTAATCGATGTAACTAAATCTGCAAAACAGCTGCTTCTGTCTATCCCTTTGTCCAGACATAAACCCGACAAAAACTACAGAAACAACTTGGATGGGTTTTCATAGTTTGAGAGCTAATGGTTTAGCTCAAAATATTTTTGTATATCTAATGACTCTATGTGAACGGAACACAGATCAAGAAATGACAACCCATTCGATCGAAAACAGATTGGCACCACAGATCATCCTGCATTTCAAATCAACACACCTCTCCGACATACCCGTCAAAGATCACGCTACGGCACAGAAAACCAATAAACCATCTGTATTCTGTTAATATTATCTATTACTACGCAACTTTAGTCATTTTTCTGAAATACGAGTAAAGTACGTTAGAATACACGGAAAACTTAACTGAAACCTCTTCATCAAAGATTAACATTCCAATAAGCGCAAGGTTGCAAAGATACTACATACATTATAAAAGTTTATTCTTTGCTACTAGAAGAAAAACAAAGGGCAAACGCATTACTTCACACACCAACTACCGTAAACGTTGTTGACCCTCAACTAGCTGCTCAAGATCATGTACCCCTTACCCCATTCCTCATCTCACCGCCACCAACCATTGCCACTGATTAGACCACTGTGTCCAGAGAGGTGGGTGTCCATGGGGTACTTGACACTAACTATGAAACTTTAATTTAGACTGATAGAGTAAGTTGTAAGGATACCAAAAATCAACTTCATTTGTGGGATAGAAGTTAAAAACATACTATATTTAATAAAATAAAAATGAAAAAAGACAGCTGTTAGTCACGTGATACGAAACACCAACCGGAGCGCATGACGTCAGTGTTCAGCTCGTGCTATATATCTGCCGTGTGTTTACGTTTGTTGATGATTTTTTCTTCGCTGATTTAAGGTTTCTGTGCTCGTTGTAAAACAATTGTTCAACTTATAGTCAAAATGGAAGTTAGTTTTATGTAATTTGCACAGAATTGACTTGATGATGCTGAGAATGTTTTTTTGTTTTGTTTTTTTTTGCATCAAACAGCGATTCCTGCTCAGCAGAATTCACTAATGTCAAAACGTCGAAGTAAGTATATCTGTTACGTTATACATAATACCATATTACGATAAAACGTTAGGATATAAGGTATTTTGGAAGCCTGTGTGTTAGCGCAGCCTTTTACTTAATACAAATCTGTAATTTGTGATTTCAATCAGCGGGTCTACATTTTCATTAATTTTGAATATTTATTTGTGGTATGTTTTAAAACGTGTTTAATATGACTTTTTCTTAGCAGAAGCATGTATAGTTGTTACTCGTTACTGTAATTACTATTTAAAAAATCCTTGAATGATTTCTTCAACAAGTGTTTGCCGCGCTGGGTTAGTTAAAGCTGAAAGTCTGTTTACATTCGTTCGACGCTATTTCTCCGGCAGTAATGTTGTGAATATAAAGCTTTTTCATTCTGTATTAGAGGTTGTACAAGTTTTTGTATAGCTAGAAATTTATTTTGATCATATTTTCTAAGAAAGTCGCAAACTATCGTCCTATTCAGGCAGAAATATTTTTCGGTATTCGCTGAAGCGGGGATAGAGTCGAAAATTACAGGACAATCAGTTTGACTTCAGTGGTAGGTAAATTAATGGAAAGATTGATATGCAACCACATCAGAAAAATATGTGAGGAACGTAAGTGGTTTTCAAGTAGGCAACATGGGTTCAGGCAAGGATATTCATGCGAATCTTAGTTGGTGCGATATATGCAAGATATTTCAGATGAAATGGACAAGGGAGGCCAAATCGATAGTGTAGCACTAGATCTTTCAAAGGCGTTTGACAGAGTAAGCCACAAAATGGTAGTAAATAAGGTAAAAACTATTGGAGTGGATGAGAAAGTGATTTGCTGGGTAGAAGAATTTTTAAAAGGTGGAAAACAGAGAGTTAGGGGTAGGAAATGCGGTATCAAAGGGAGTGGAAGTAAAAATGGGAGTGCCGCAGGGTCGCGTATTGGGACCATTGCTATTCATTATTCCAATGAATAATTGTGTTGATTGTTTACTATCTGAAATTAGATTGTTTGCAGATGACATAATGCTGTATAAAAGGATCAAAACGATAGAGGACTGTAAACAGTTGCAGGGTGATCTGGACAGGATATCTAGTTGGGTTGGTAAACATGGGATGAAGATAAATGCAAAGAAGAGTCAGCTAATTAGATACACAAATAAAAAACAAAAGGTTAATTATGAATATAAGGTGGGGGAAGAATTGCTTGCTGAAGACTTGAAATGTAAATATCTTGGCGTTACATTTGATAACAAGCTTAACTGGGCAGGACACATTGGACAGGTGGTAGGAAAAGGTTTCAAAATCCTGCACTTGTTGGAGAGAGTGATGAGGGGATGCACGAGAGAAGTAAAGGAATTGGGTTACAAAACTTTGGTCAGAACATTGCTTGAATATGGTACCCACATTTTGAGTATCAAATACAGGAGTTGGAGAAGGTGCAAAGAAGGGCTGCTAGATTTGTTTCTGGAAATTATCGCAGAATGCAATCAGTGACAGATATGATAAAGGAGCTGGATTGGGATTCATTGCAAGATAGGAGGAGGATGAGGAGGGTCACGGGAGTGTACAGGGCATATACTGGCGATGAGGCATGGAAAGATATTGCAGTAGGTATGAAAAGTAGTTCATGGAAGGGAAAAGATGACCATGACCACAAGCTGGCACTCGATTTCAGGCACAAGGGTGTGGGAAGATTTTCTTTTTTAGGTAAGGGTGTCAGGGATTGGAATGAGTTACCAAGGGGAATGATGAATAACCTACCGAAAACGTTAAAAGAATTTAAAGTTAAAATTTGTAGAGGGCAAATGTAGGTGAGTGAATGATAGCGGGAAGTTGGGTGTGTAGGGAAATTGCCACCGGAGCGTGTGCTCCATTGCAATTAAATTAAATTCAACGATAACCGTAGCGCCGCAATTTGGTGATAGATTCTTACGTAACTCGACGAGACAAATCGAAAGTAAGGAATAAATTTTTAGTTCTCGAGATATACTGTCTCAAAAGTGAGATGGTTAGGTCGAAATGCGGTCTGACCAGAAGAAAATTTCCGCAAAGCCAAATTCGATGACGGATTCTTCAGGTGTTTTATTATCTCCCTAGCGGTTGCGATTAGGTTGAAATACGGCCTGGACCAGAAGGTAAAAGCGAAGGACAACGATCTATACCTCTAACTGATTTTTGACATTCAATATTTCGAGAACTAAGCGAGATAAAAAAAATTTATTCTTTACTTTCAGTTTGTTTCATGGAGTTACAGAAGAATTCATCATCAAATGATATGCTGCCTATGGTACTTCATTTCCATAACGTTTGACAACTGTACTAATAAAAAATTTCCACACATTTACAACGAACGGTGTTTTAACGTCTGAAGTTGTAATTTATTTATTAATAAAATTTTAAGTTTTTCACTTAACAAAACATTGAAGTAATGGCTTATTAAACATAGTAAAATATTAAGTCAAAACATACGTCAATGGAGACTAAAAAAAAAAAAAAAAAAAATATATATATATATATTATATATTGAAGACTTTGTAGGCAAATACGCTAAGTTGCATTGTGCAAGCTTTAGCCACTTTTTCGACATATTTTCCATGTGGGGAAATAAAAAAAATCAATTTGCTTGGTGTCTTAGGTGTTGTGTTTACACACTGAGGCACTACACACCACTTGTAATCTGTAGAACTCATTTTATCCACGAAATAAGCAAACGGCCCATATGTTCACACCGGCACGAGCTGAACTGTGACGTCAGAAGACACGCCATGACAGCTACGAGGGTTTTGGCGCCAATATTCAAACCGGCGCATAAAAATGCATTATTTTGCATTTTTCCGTTTGTTTTTTCAAGAAATAACATTTTTTGAGTTATAGGATACGCCCAGCTACAATACTGACTACTTTCCCAAAATTAGTCAAGTACCCCATTTTCCCCTGCCCATGCTGTTAGGGGAGCGGAGTGGGGATAGAGGAGACTGACCTTGAGCCGCCTGTGTTAATTGAACGCGCTGCCCATTTTAGTATTCGTGGTGGCCAGCGAATATTAATCACATTGGGTACTGTGGGAGTCATAGATACCTGGGCATGTCGTCGTGGTGTTGTTGCCGCTGCTGCTTCTGTTGCTGCTTGTAGCGTGACAGTGCGAACAGTACTCCCAGTACAGCTCTCAGAGACCCGTCTCGAACATCACGAGCTGTCACTCCGTCCACTGACACTCCCAGGGAAGACAATGCCGCCAGGCTCGCCCTGATGTTGCCAACCTGTGCAAACAAATACCACTGCTATCAAAACTAGTGGTTCCTCTAGCCAAAACACTATCATATTTCAATCACGAATGATGTGGCCTCATGGAAATCTCATGACGTTTAAAGGATGAGAAGCTTACTAAGCACCACACCTGCTTCAGTGACAGACTTGCGATCATATTGTGATTGGGTGTGTTAAGTGTTGCCATCTGTCTGCGAAATGTGTAACTTGTGTTCTGTGTGATAAGTATTTTTTTAGTTGTGAAATGTGTAGTTTATGAGTTGGAGACCGTTCCAGCATTCGCCTAATTGATTGCAGAAAGCCCCAATCAGGACGGTCGGATCGTGGAACCCCGGATTTAAACCTAGACCCATCACACCACTCAGATCCAGTGTGGTGGCACTTTAAGGCACGCAGCCACACTACCGGGGGTTTCCTTAAGCTCATACAATTACTAAACGCAAATAAATGCATCAAAATAACAGTCTGAAACGATATAAGCAGGCCTTTAACATATGATTTGCTAGGTAGTAGCTTAAAGGTTCGTTCCCACGATGCGTATTAGGCAGGACGCTCCTTTGATCTTCTACCGCCTGGCGGTGGGTCGAGGCGCGCCGTCCCTGTTAACATATGCGGCAAAGATGACAGGCGTTCCCTATCACGCGCCGTGGGAATGAGGCTTAAGATATTGGTTATTGTCAGAATGCGCCGGAGTTTTTGCCCTCGCATATTTAATTACCATTTTGGGTGTTACTCCTGTATAGCGATTCCCAGAGGGAATTTTACTGTTCTTTCCTCCCGTTGCCTACTCCATTGTTATTTTAAGTGAAGACGACTAAGATGGCTGTGTGATAAAGTGTGCCGAGTTGTGGATGAAAGACGAAGTAAGGAAGAGGGCAAAACGCGATACCAACCTATTCTGTCCTACTCTTCCGAAAGACATCGGGAGGGTTACTATCCGAAGAGCGATTCACTATAAACAATGTTGTGTGACTTCACACCATACGCACTGTGCAGAGATCCTGTTTTAACGGAATTGTATCGTACACAATTTCGTGATCGTGAATAACGCAATGTGAGCACCAGACAGTCATTGTGGCCTAGCAACGTCAGCCATGAGACGTCAATATATATATATATATATATATATATATAAATTTGTGTGCATTTTAGCTTTACAAACAATCCAACTCATTTCGCTTGAACCGAGCATGGTGGGTGAGTAATAATGATCTGGCGTCGCGTTCGGAAGGACGCGGGTTCGAATCCCCGTTCGGTAATCCAGATCTGAGATTACCACGATTTCCCCAAATCACTCCAGGCGAATGCCGGGATGATTCCTTCAAAAGGCCGTGGCCAAATTCCTTCCCTTTTCTTTCCCCCGTCATTTCCCGCCTCTAATGACCTCGACATCGACGAGGCGTAAATCCATAAAAAATCATTTCACTTGTAATAATGATTTCAAAATGTTAGTAACCTCATACGTTTTAGAGCATTTTGGGCCAAAAACCCAGAGTGTTCTGTGTGTATGTGGTTGTTGAAGTTAGATTCTTGTACAGTAAATAGCTCAGGTGTGCAGTGTGTGTAATATGCGTATATACGGACAGCAGAGTGTGGAATGCCGAGGGAGAATGGCCCGATAAGGAAAAGGACTTGTTATTGTTACTTACGGCTTTACGCCTCGTCGACAGCTAAGGTCATTAAAGGCGATATGGGATTGGGGACAAGGAACGGGAAGGAATTCGGCCATGGCCTTTTGAAGGAAGCATTCGCCTGGAGTGATTTGGGGAAACCATGGAAAACCCAAATCTGGATGTCCGGACGGGGATTCGAATCCGCGTCCTCCCGAATGCGAGGCCAGAACGTTAACCTTTCACCCACCACTCTCGGTCAAGTACTAGACATTCAGTAAAAATTGTGCTGAAGTAATAGACTTCTGTATTCATGCTTATATATTACCTACAGAATTCAACAAGTCTTGTAATAATGATAAATTATTATTTAATTAAAAAACGCCACTGCTACTGTTGTTGGAATGTTTATTAATTTCGAACGTCTATCGCCTCTCGTCGAGGTATTGTCAGTGATCCATTGTTTTATTTACGAGAGGCGAAGCACGTCCGAAATGAAAAACAAATAAAAAGAGCAATTGCATTTTACTAAATAATTATTTATTATTTTAACAAATAACTTATAATAATTACGTAGTCTTGTAGTATTGTTTAAAGATATTTAATATCATTACTGTTGTTTTGCTACCTCTAGTGTTTATTCTCACACCCTTGTATACTAATATCGTAGGATTAAATGGTCGTACATGTAACTAAAGAAACGTCCGAGAGACGGCAGCAGTGATGTAGTTCTGTCTCAGTCAATGGGTGGCAGCACCAACATGGTGCCACATTCTTACTCGAGGGCAGGCTACCTCCAATACGGAAGCTAACAAATTAAACGGCGATACGATTACGATTTTAAGTCGTATCGTTGCAACCAATAAAGACTGCTGCAGAAAAATTGGTAAGGTTACAGGATGTTAAGCGGAAATTAAAATTGATTTCATTATTTTTTTCTTTTGTTACAGCCACTGTGCACTACATACACATTAGGTATCTACTTGCACAGGTAGTTAGTGAGAATCAAGAGAAGGACCTACTGTCGTTAGAACCAGTTTTGTTAGATTTAGATCGTCTATCATATGGAAGGAATGTTTTTGTTGCCATCTGTCTGAAAAATTGCAACTTGTGTACTCCATAATAAGTTTGCCTGAGAAATGTGTTGTTTGTGAGGCGGAGGCTGGTGATCGTGCCAGCATTCTCCTGCTAGCGGGAATAAGTCTAAAAACCGTAATAAGGACGCAAGGTATGCGTGGCTCAGGATTCTTCCTGTCCACACCGGCGGGTTTGTTATTTTATTAGGTGCGCCCATTAATTACGTGGGATGTTTTTCCGGAATTCCGGACCCCCTCCCCCCACCTCTGTTGAGATTTGGTGAGATCTGGTCGGACTCTACCCCCTACGATGACGTCAGATTTTGATTGACCCTAAGGTCTGTTTCCGTGTCGTTTCCAGACTTTATACCCCCTCTAAAGTCGACATCCGCGCCGTTGATGGGCCTTTTTTTAGCTCTACCATCGTTCATGAATTTCAAAATCTCACGTGAGATTTCCTTCGGCCCTCCTCTCCCCACCTGGTGAGATTCCTCCGGACCCACCACCCCGCTATTTCACCACACGTAATTAATGGATGCCCCCTTACAATAAAAAGCTAAGCTTGCCCTTCGTGTCATTGCGTTCATAACTCTTGACGTCACGCTCAGGGTCCTAGTTTACGAAATAACAGCGGCCAGATTATGAGCTTCATTTAATGACAGTTCTATTTAGTTAAACAACTGCGAGGAACTGAAAGAAGAGTTTAAATCAACACATTAATAATTAGTGGCCTTTTGTTTGTTTACATTCGTTTGACGTATATGTTTTCGTTGTATCCTCTGATCGCTGTTATAGTATGGGATCATGTTTATATCACAATTAAGAATTGCAATCTCGCAGGGTTTTCAATCCCGCGGGATTTTTGCGGCATTTGCACCAATCTCGCGGGATTGGCATCAACAGTTTTTTAACCCGTATATTTAAAACCTAGTTATTTAAAGCGTTAATAAATTAAATAATAAACGTTTGTTAATTAATCAAATGATAAAAATTAACAGTTAACAATATTTTAATTGGCAAAATGACATTAAAATGTTTTAGTATGCCTTAAGTATATTTCGAGGTTTTACATTTTTGTTTTTAAATCTAAACCAGTTTTTAAATAATTAATCAAACACGGAAAATATTCAGTCTTAGGCCATAGTATTATGTGCCTTACAAAAATCACACCAGGTTAAAAACATGGTATGCAAAATGGCCAAATTACCAGGTTTTTTTTTTTTTTTTTTTTAATTCTAAATAAACGCTCCATAACACCGAGAGAAAGCATTCTATTTCATAAAGTGAATATACTCTGTAATATGTAGTCTTGGCTCAGAACAAGATCTCATAATTTTCTGGCACTACACAAGCACGGTACTTGGCCTATTTTTACACTAATTATTTTTGTGGGATTCATTATTATGTCTCCTGTTTCCTTGACTGATCTTATAGATTCATTGTTATTAAAAGAAACTATTGACAAAGACGTAAACTGTCCTTTTTTTTTTTTTTAGTAAGAAAGGGGACTTTCTTGGCGTATGTTTGCAGTGAAAAGCTCATGGATATGTCGCCGGATTTCATTGTAAAAACACGAAATTTCACACGTGAGGCAGACGGCGGAGGCAGCCATCGAAGTATGTTTTTTTTACAACACAATTCGGAAATACAGCCGTGAAGACTTCATTATTCCTTTTATTGCCTTTGGTCGAAATAATAACAAAGAGTTGAAAGGACGCTTTTCACTAAAAATAATGTACTGTGACGATTAACAAAATCATCTCAAGAGGGATTAATCGGAAGCCAGAGCGGTACGTGTAAGCAAGCGGCTTTCGTCAAAGAACATGTGTTTCGAAAGCATTGAGGTGGCCGCAAAAACAATAATAAGTAAAAGAATATACAATTTCCTTTCGGTAACTGCTAAATAAATAGGTACGCAGTCGTTAAAATTACTAGAAAATTAGTTTCGTATCAACGATTAATCAAATTTTGAGCCGCAAATACAGGTAGTTGTCACAGTTACTTTATCTGCAAATACAGAAAATGGGAATACTGAAACCATGAATAAAAAGCTTTAACTGTGTAGTTCAGATAACGTGTGCGACACATAAAAAATACTTATTACATAGTTAGAAAATCGTACTACGTAAATACGCAACATAACTCAAATTATAGAAATGTGTACTCAAAACAAACGTAAATTTTAATGAATTCGTAAAAGTGTCCATTTACTTACGAATGACGAAGGTTGGCAAAAAAAAAAAAAGAAGCTTGTTCTCACGAGTCAAATGCCAACTGCAAGAGTACAGGCAAACAGTGCAACACATCCGATAGAGACCGAGTGAGGCCGGAAAACAACGATGGGGCAGCGAGTCACGCAGACTGATACAAATTTTTGCCGCATTTTGCGAATTGCGGATCCGCTTAATTTTGTGTGGGATCCCGAGGGATTGCGGGATTACGCTTTGCTGGATCGTAATCCCTAATCACACTATAGTGAATGTATTAATGCGCTTGAGATGGAAGCTTTTATATTCGATCAGAAATATTATAATTCGTCGTTACAGCTGAAAGAATAAGTTATTCAGTATGAAATCATTGCTTCATTTGAATTAAAATAGTTCTACACTGATTGTGATATATGTGGCCTAGACCATGGTTAAAACGAACTTCGCGGCATAAAGTGAGAACGTGCGTCTGAAAGAAGTTTAATTTTCTACCTGAAATAATAGCACATAGATGATAACTGAAACATTCTGTTACAGCGTAAGGTAGGGAGAATTGGGTTGAACGTTATTTTATAACAATTCTTCTTAGTTAAGCAACTGCCAAGAAATGACTTGCCAGAAAACTCCGTCCAGCCCATCATTTTTGACGGGCTTCGAAGCTACTGTTATTATGACTAGTAGTACGAGATAAGTTAGGCTGCGGTCGAATCGGTCAACCTTGTCACGAGTTTCATTTCTACACATTACTAACGGGATGGCTGAATGATTTTGTATTTCTGCTGTTTTTTGTCGTCGCAGTCCTAGATTTGATAACTTTCTTTATCTATTATTTTCATGCTAACGTCGCACTCTGCTTTCATTTTTTTTTTTTTTTATCATATGACAATACTATAACTGTCAAAACTTATACACTGAAATGCCGAAAGTGATGGGATATGATGATGCAAATATCTAGATGGGGGTAACGCCGCGGAAGAAACATATAAATGTGCCGTGCAGAGTAGCAGCTTTCATTTGTACTCTCGTGAGTCGTGTGAAGGGTTCTCTGACTTGGTTATGTCCGCACGACATGAATTAACAGACTTTGAATGCGGAATGGTAGTTGACGCTAGACGCATGGGTCATTCCATTTCGGAAATTGTTCGTGAATTCAACATTCCTCGATCAACAGTGTACCCTGAATATGTAAATTCCGTAATTACCTACCACCATGGAGAACGCTTTTGTTTTAACTGCTTAACGTCTTTAGAGACGGGAAAGGATGGGGGGCAAGGAATGGGAAGAAATTCGGCCATGGCCTTTTGAAGAAAGCATCCCAGAATTTGCCTGGAGTGATTTGGGAAACCATGGAAAACCCAAATCTGGATGCCCGGACGGGGATTCGAACCGCGGTCCTCCCGAATGCGAGGCCAGAACGATTAACAACGCAGTGACTGACCAAGTATACTAGTCTTCTTAATGATCGAGACTAGCAACGTCTGCGGCGAGGAGTCATTGTTGACAGAACAGCAACTCAATGTGGGACGTACGACAGACTTGTCCGAGTGGACAGTGCAGCGAAATTTGGCGTTGATAGGATACGCCAGCAGAAGACCGACGCGACTGCCTCTGTTAACAAATCGCCATAGGTTGCAGCGCCTCGCCTGGACTCATGAACATGTCGGTTGGATCCTAGACGACTAGAAAACGGTTGCGTGGTCAGCTGAGTCACGATTTGAGTTGGTAATAAATGATGATAGGGTTCGAGTGTAGCGTGTACCTTACAAGGCCATGGACCCTTGTTGTCAGGAAGCAATGAGCAATCTGGTGGTGGCTCCGTCCTGATATGGGCTGTTTGACCAAAGGAAAAAACGATGACGCAAAATTTGAATGTTTTTATTGAAAGGAATGCCGTTTGACTTTAGTGGTGGAATGTAGCAAAAATACTCTTATTACTGTATGCCTTTCATTCAGAAGTAAGAATTAAAATCCACCAAGCGTGGGGGGTGAGCGGTAACGAATTTGGTAGGACGCAGGTTTGAATCCCCATCGGGACATCCGCAGTTTAGTTTTCCTTGGTTTAATGAAATCACTGCAGGCGAATGTCGGGATGGTTCCTTCAAAATCGCCTCCCTTTCCACGTGTCCGGGCATTTCCCGCATCTAATGAACACGACGTCAACAAGGTGTAAAGTAATAAGAAAAAATCCCCGGATTTACGCATTTTTGTCAAAATGAAACGGTAATAAAGCACATATCTGCGCGAAATGAGTAGATCTTTCGCGTGCACATCAGCGAACTCCTGATTGCAGGATCTGAAATCAAGTCCGTTTTACCTTCCCATGTCTAATAGGGCAGCATTTTAACATGCTCAGCTAATCCGTCAAGATAAAAAAATTTGGTACTATTTCACCTCCACTCCTACTTCGAAAGCTCTGTCCATAGTGTGGTTCTAGGAACGATGTTCTATTTGGTCTTACGAGTATTCGACTAGTACTCACTTCTTATCTAAACTTTATTTTAAGCTTTTACAATGCAATCGTAAGCTCAAGTGGAAGGACGATATACGACGAGTATGACAATTGAAAACACCCATACACCTCTACCTTAGGCTGGACTCGAACTATCGACCTCAGTAAGCCTTTCCACAGTTACTTACGAACTAATTAATCACGTCTGTTCGTGAAAAGCGTAAGATATGTTCTCTATGGCAGTATTAATTTGTTCCTATATAACGAAATTTCGGAGACGGATTCACCTACATTATTAGAGAAAACCGCCTAAAAACATAATCAAAATTCCCCATCCAGCAGGCCAGAAATTACTGTCAGCTACATCTTGCGCAACCAAATTAGCGAAAAAATACCCTTTTTGCGACACTCTATGGTTAATTTCTCTTAAGGTTTCCATATGTCAGATGGCCGTCCCGTTGGCTGAGTTGGTTGCGGCACCCGGTTGTTGTCCGGCATTGATACGAGTTTAGCTGGGTCGAACAGTGGCGGTGAGAAAAATGTTCATCAGTTCTTGGCCGATATGTTAAGAGAAATGGTGGTAGTGAACAATTCGTAATAATCAGATTGTGCGCCAAGGTCCTCGGTTAAATGCCAATCCTCTCCGCAGTGTGTATGGAGTGAGGACATACGGCACAGTTGGTGGTGATTCATCCGTCAGATGGGGACGTTAAGCCTTGCGGCTTGACGGTCCTGCTGTCTTTCAGAAGAGTAAGCCTGAATGGACCAGCACTGGATTATACCCTGCTTCATCTCTCATCTGTCACACTAAGAGAATCAATTTCCAACATGCAAATCTGGTTGTAGGCCATCTTCCGCAGTTGTTGGATAATAGATTATAAATCAAAATTCCGTCTGGAACAACTGTTGATGTTACTGTTTTCTTTATTTCCATACGCGTTTCGCCCTTATGGTGTGGGGCATCGTTAGTGGAGCAAGGGTGATGGTATTTACATGGCGATCTGGAACAGCACTTTATGCATCTTACAGATCTTCTATTTCACAATTATAATTGTACTCCACTGACGATGCCCCACACCATAAGGGCGAAACGCGTATGGAAATAAAGAAAACAGTAACATCAACAGTTGTTCCAGACGGAATTTTGATTTATAATCTAATTTCCAACATATTTAAAAACAGAAAAACAAACGAATGTGCAGGGATGTGGGGGGAGGGGGTTAACTGAGGGCAGCTTTATTTCAGCTTGGTCTTTTCTTCTTTCTTCTGCATGAGCATCAGATTCTTTGGTTCTAATAACTTTAGCTGCTCTTGCTCTTCTACAGCTACACCTTAGGCCAGGTTTACGCCTGCGAGGCATGTCAAAAAAGGAGAGAAAATAAACTGGTGTCAGATACTTTTAGGCAGACACAAGGTAATAGTACAACGCAGAGCAAGTCGACATCTATACTAAATAATAAGATTTGTCTCTAAACGAAATTTAATGACAAATCATACACTAACAGACTGCGCGTGAAGCACAGGTTGAGCAACCGACGTAGCATTGCAGACTAACACAACTCATCCGTCTGTCTGTCACTATTCGATAAGTTCTCACAATTTTGTGACTAAAACTGTTATTCATACCGAACAAAATGTCCTGTCTCCTTCCTACAGATCTAAAGGGTATTTCCTTGTCAAATTCCATCAATATCGATACAGCCATTTAGTCGTCAAAATGTAACAAAAGACAGACTTACTTCCGCATTTATAATATTATTAGTGCAGATCACACACATACTGACTGCGAAAGAAACAACGCCTGAGGGATCAATATAGCGTAAAAAAGTTTACACCTACAGCATTGTTAGACCCCCTACGATTAGCCACGCATTGCACCGCTAAATTTGTGGTATCTACAGTTTAACATGGAATCCGAACAACTGACCGTCCAGGCGTGGCTCATACGATCAAAACCATTCTTAAAAACCTTTGCTTCCACCGGGATTTGAACCGCATACCACGCTCCAAACATAAGTAGGTAAGCGCAATAACAACTGAGCTATCAAACCGCTATACAGGAAGGTACTACAGAGACTTACACAGTTACACATCCTACGCGTCTGTCCATCGCAGTTCAGTAATTTTTCAAAATTATATGACAATATGTATTATTTACTCAGAAAAAATTATGCTATGTCCATCCTAATGCCTAATAGCATCTCCTTGTCAAATTTTATCACGATTCGTAACAAACAGACAGATAAACAGAGTTACTTTCACATTTATAATATTACTATAGATAATTTCATTCTGGTTGCTCAGCGGATAAAGCGCTCGCTTTCAGACTTATAGGTGCCGGGTTCGAATCCTGGTGTGGGTAGATATATTTCTTTAGTATGCTCCGTGGCTGGGATACAACGTTAAACTGTTGATCCCTAAGGAAAAGAATTGACCATCCTACTTATGCATATGGGCTTAGTACTCCTACTTCCGGAGAACCCAACCAACATTCGAATTGTGGGACTAAGTTTCCTAGTACACATATCTTCTTATTAGTACCCTCCATCCCGATTCGCACAATATAAGAAACACATATCTAAATGTAGTTGCCCCTCTTCTTCCTTTGTGCCTGTAGGTCTTTGGCCGGCGAATCTACTAAGGAGTTGGGCCCAAAGACAAACGTACGGAAGATACCTAAATTTAGCAACGTAAATGAGCAGCTCTACCGTGAGGGGGCAACGCTTCACGGGGACTCAGCTTCACGACTGGCCAGCTATTTTTGCTGGAGCTAATCTCAGGCGTCGGGTCCAACTGCTAGGTGACAGCCAAACGTCTCTGGGGTGACGTTGCGTAAGTACAAACATTCCGAGGTGTAGTCTGATTTGGAGAAAATAAAATAGGTAACCAGAAAATAGGTGAGAGTAATCATCATTAGAAACAAACACCCATTTGTTTTTTTCGACAAAAATAGCACGGTTAGGGCAAAATTTCTAATGGTTGCTTATCAAGAAAATCACAAATATTAAAAATGTGACAAAATGATAAATTGGAAACTATCGCAAAAAATTTAATGTTTTCTCCTAGAATGCAAGAAACATACAAGTCTCGCCGAATCTCATATATTATTCCCAGATGGTGAATTTTCGTGACAAACCATTTTTCTTCCTTCATACAAAAAATGAGATAGAATTTTGAATGTTAAGTTCTCCGCTTCTGATAAATTGTTAACTGGGAAATTAACATTGTGTTGTGTGTTTACGATACGACGTTTTGGCCCGTTGCCGGTTTGAGTCCGGACCAGTGCATGTGTTATGTCTATTAATGTCTCATCTATCCTGTGGTATCCGTAATTACTTGGAAACAATATACACTGGAGAAACCGAAAACACTTGATAATTCTTAATCACACTTGAGCTGGCTGTACGTCGCAAGAAGACGAAAGCCATTAGAAAATAAAAATAAAAATTTTTGCACTAGTTTTTTTTTTCTTTGATGCTTTAATACGGCACCGGCTACTCGATCATATCAATTAACTACCTACCTATTTAATTATTATACTAAACACATTCAACAAATTTAAAAAACATGTGTCATTTTTTGCAATAATATATTTTTTCAAACAATTATTATTTAAATACATTTAGCTTTTTAACACATTTTCTGTGAAACTGGTTACTTAAATACATCTCAAATACGCTGTCACTGATTTATTATCATAAAAAAATGCTGTGCATTGCTCCGAAGCAGCGGCTGATTCCGCAAAAAAACGTTAGCATCATACCGTATAACCTTACTAGCCCACGCTGTTTATTTACAACCCTCTGGCCTCGCATTCGGGAGGACGGCGGTTCGAATCCCCGTCCGATCATCCAGATTTGGGTTTTCCATGGTTTCCCAAATCACTCCAGGCGAATGCCGGGATGCTTCCTTCAAAAGGCCGTGGCCGGATTCCTTTCCGTTCGTTGTCCCCAGTCCCATCCCGCCTCTAATGACCTCGACGTCGACGAGGCGTAAAGCCACAAGTAAAAAAAAGATATATATTTACAACCAATAATCTCCAACTGACAGTTATACGTGGTGCTGTCTAGAGTGCGGCGCTTTCAAAATATTTTTGTTTTTGTTGAGGATAGACTCATTCAAAAAGTAATTGATTGATCATATTTTCACCTCAAATATTGCGTAAAAAGAGGTTTTGTAATTTACGAAGGTGGTTTGACAAGTAACTTGGTTCTCATGCTAATTGATAGTGGTCATAATCTTTGCTTTCAAGGTACCTATAAACTTTGGTCACAGGTTATCGTCGATGTGTAGTTTCTGAAATATTGTGTTTACTGTCCATAATGTTCCACTATTTTGTGTTATGCTTCACCTCAAAGTTCAATAATAAACATCGATTACAAATGAATCGTATATTTTATCATCCTACTTAAAATCACCAATCTCGTTATTAAAGTTTTTTGCTTCATCGTAAATTATTCTCAAGGATAACCCAGAATTATAAATTATTTCATATCATTTGTATTTTCCTACACCCTTTCTCCGAAGATCAGAATTTCCGCTAGGGCTTATTAGTTACGTCTGTATTAGTTTGGAAAAATTGAGTGGCCGAAATATTAGATCCAGGTAAATATAATGACAGTTATCTAATGATGAGAATAAACTGAAGTACAATAACTGAATGTTAAAGAATTATTTAAGAACTTGATTGCGTTTAGCTAAATTTTGTACTGTCTTAAGACAAACTGTATTTATAGTCATGTACGTAACCGCGTGCTAAATATTCCAGAGTCGATGGCAACGGCGCATTAGACGGTTCGGAAGTTCGCTTGGACAGCCAGGCAACATCCGGTGAACCCTGTTGCCAACCTCATTTAATATGGTCTCTGTTTCAAACTCAAAAATACTGTGATCTTGTAGTGTTTGTTGAGTGATTCTGAAAAATAGCAGTGACGGTGGAAAAATGAAAACAAAACCATTCAGTATGGTCCTTTTAACAGCATATAGTACAGAAATATATATGAGGTTTAGTTTACATGAACAGATTTCGGTTTAAATTTTAACCTTGATTCAAACGGTACATTGTCACTTACTTTTAATTGTATATATTACAGATATGCAAAATTCTGAAGATGGTATTGATTTCTCTCGCCAGGAGACAAAGTTTAATTCACTTTTTATAAATAGCGCAGTAAACTTTAAATTTATAACCGCAATTTCTGTAAATCCTAAATTCGTTTCTCTGTTATAACGAAAAATTGGGTAGCCGAGTGTTTGGGGACCGTAGTCAACGCCATGATGTTCGAATCAGCATGACGAGACATTATTAGGCGGATAAAGCTGGTGGTTTTTCTCTTGTAGTCATATGTATGCATTCGAACTTAATATGTAAAAGTGACAACAACAAGGTGCAATCAAGACTGTATCAGTTAAAATATACATGAACAAAAAGCGTTGAAATGTACACGGGTTCTATGTAAACTAAAATACTAAAATGTTGTGTCCTAAATTGCCTGGCACAGAGTTTCGATTTGCTTCGCCTCTGTTTAGGCTTAAAATCTCATCATCTGCACGTTTTAGGTTTCTTCCCGTTACTCATGGTTTTAGATATCTAGATCCTTCCATCTCATGTTGGGCAGTCTTACACTTGTGTACGGATGGTCTAAATTGATATGATGTTTTCTCGAGGCTATTGTTATACATGTAAACGACGTAAAGCTTACCAGAGGTAGGGGTCAGTTTATAAGCTATTCAAATTCAGGAGAAAATCGAAATTCGGACAGCCAGTTATCTTAATCACTTAACTGCTTTGGATCTGTATGATAAATGCGATAACTTGAGTAACACTTCACTGTGGTTCACGATAAATTTCAAAATTTAATTAAATTGTGAAGAAACTGTTTCGTGCTGTAAGGTGTGCTAAGCATTTATGAAAGTTTGCATAATTTGTAACTGATGTGCTACTCCCTCCGGCAGTGTGATATGCGATAGATCTAGTAACGGTCATTTGCGAAATTTCATTTTTGATTTCAGTACCTACATCTGATTATGTGTGTATTCCTAAACAGTTTTCATATGGTTACGATATTGGCAAGAAACAGGTACGACTTTTATTGCTTATGTCTTTCTCTTTTTCTCTATGTCGAGGTCATTAGAGGCGAGAAAGGACTGAAAGCAAGGAACGGGAAGTAATTCGGCAATGGCCTTTTGAATTAACCATCCCGGCATTGATTTTGGGAAACCACGGAAAACCGAAATTTGGACGGGGAATGGAAACCACGTCATCTTAAATGAAATCAATCAACAAGGCAGAGAAAAATGAAATCTGGTGATTGCAAACCATCACCAAGTATAATAAAATATATTTCTTAACTAATATTAGAAACTTATGAATTGCACTTACATTTTACCAGCGGAACGTTTTTGTATAACATTACCAACATAGAAACAAAATTAATCATATTTATGGACTCTCTCCCGTATTTGCCGAGGTTTGTTTGTTTAACTGACTGCAATGAACTGCTATCCTTTAGTTTTTCCTCGGCTGAGGAAGTACACAATACCAATATGCCCATTATTTTCCGGTGAAAGCGACTATTTAATAATTTAATGAAAATAAATCATTAATGATAAACCGGACTCAATACAACTTCTTACTTATATCTGACCCATTCGAATTGCATTTACGCCAAATTTATCTTCGTTTCTTCTTATTTAGTGACGTTTTTATTCAGAAACTCCAACATTTCGGACTTTGCAGTGTTTAGTTAGGTATTTTCTTCAGTTTTCTTCCTGTTAAAACTTGTTTCAGTTATTGCTTTGGTTCATGTGACAAAGAGATTACCGGAGATGATGGGAACATAATTATTACATATTCCTACACTAAAATACTTTGTACAGGAGAAAGTACAATGAGTTTCTCGTGAGAGAGATACCTTAAATTACATATAAACAAATTAAATTACTTGATAAATATTTATACGGGGCAATGTGTCTTTACACTTGGGTGCAGTGGTCATTAGCATTTATATCAGCAAGAGCATACTCTGACAATAGTTTTTTGGTTTACGTTACGATACCCGATAATATGTACCAAAAGTTAATAGTTATGGATAAAAGTTAATATTGTAGATTTTGATCACATATTAAGGCCATCAGAAAGTGAACACAACTGTTGGCTCAAGACAAATACGCTCTGGTTCTAAAGCATATCGGCGACCAACACAAAAAAATCGCAAAATTTAAGCGCTTCGTCGACAGTTTAAGGATCCCTTTGATCCTAGAAGAGAAAGCGGGTCGGAACTGTTGATAAACAGACGCACGTGCTCAGCCACGGGTTATGGAAGGCGTAGTGTCGACGTCTTGGACCATTAGCGAACAAAAAACGTCGGCCTTCGCTCCCCTCCGTCAAAAACAGCTGGGAAGATGGTAACGCAAGCTGTGGGACCAGCTCCAATACCTGCCGTTTGTGAGAAGTTATACCATGGTGGATGCTGTAAAAATGAGGAGGAAAGCCGTGTGGTTGATTTGTTTTATTATTATTATTATAATTACTCCGCGATTCACTAAAAGCGTGTGGCGGAGGATGCAATGCTCCTATCCAAAAAGCTAATGGTTTGGAAGGGATATGGGCTATTGTGAGGAACCATCCCAGCATTCGCCCGGAGCGATCCGAGAAAACCATGGTAAACCCAGATCAGGGTGGCTGGAGTGCTTATCGAAAGCTACTCCTGTTGGGTTTTAAGTTTACTCGCCCCGTAAATCCTTTCTATACCATTCCCTAATCGCTCGTGGAAAAAATGATTATAGAAATGAATCGGTTCTGGCCCTGATTTCTCTTATCTTATTTTCGCGGTCATTCCGAGATATGAATGCTGCTGGTAGCAATCTGTCATTCCGAAATACGTCAGTCGTGAATTTTTCAATTAGCTTCTGTCGAGAGCAACGCCTTCGGTGTTCCAGGTCTTCCCAACCTAACTCCTTCAACATGGCACTTACGCTTTCCCTCAAACTATATATACCTGTCACGAATCTGGCGGCTCTTCTTTGGACCCCCTCTAATGCCTCCATTAACCCCTTTTGATGGGGACCCCATACAGAACAACAATATTCCAAGTGAGGACGCACTAGTGACTTGTATGCAATCGATTTAACTTCCGGAGTGCATTATTTTAAATTACGACCTAGAAATCAGAGCATACGATTTGCTTTCCCAATTACATTCTCGATATGCTGATTCCACGACAAATTGTTACGAATTGTTACCCCTAGGTATTTAGCGGAATAAGGTAGGATGAATCCTACCTTATTACACCTATGTAAACAAGACGTTCTGCCTGATAATTCAAAACTGATATGTAAATATAAGTAATTTTTATGCTTCCTATATACAAGAAAAATTTCGTTATTTGTAAAAAAAACCATTATGTTAAAATTTCACAAATTACAGAAAAAATTGTACGCTGAAGATACCTCGACGAGAGGCGAAATGAGTCCGTCAAATAAATATTATCCAAAACAGTTGTACTGGCGTAATTATTAAAGCATAATTATTAATTTAAAAAAACAATTGTGGAATAAATGGCCTACAACAATCACATATTAATTTAATAAGTTGCAATAATGAAGCAAAATATTAAAGAAAAATTTCGTTCTTTTTTGATTAATTTTTTATTACATTACTACAATAAAGTCACCAAATGTAGAAGAAGAATTTTTTTTTATCTGTTGGATTAATTAAAAATAGACAAGGTTTATCAGAAGGAAGAAGAAACTTATTTGATAACATGAAATTAGTGGAGAATACAAAGCCGAAGAAAGCTAAAATGGTGAGAGAAAAATAAATAAAAAATGTTGGTAAAGGCAAGTGAATACGAAGCGAGAGGTCATCGGTTCGAATACCTTCTCGGTTGGAATTTTTATCCTTAAAACTGACATTAGCTTCTGGCAAAGTGTTGTTTAGTGGCCACAGCAAGTCGTAAAAGAGTAGCCCACTAGTGTTTTGTACGCTATTTCCTTTGTATGAGCATTACAACTTCTCAAAATACCACCTATGAATTGTAATCTAGAATTAGCTTTGCCTACGACAGAAGTTATTTGCAAGTTCCATTTCATGTTGAATTTCTAAGGAATCTTCAGAGCACCTTACTTCCCTTTAGATAAGTGCATCACCAGCAAACAATCGCAACCTGCAATTAACGTTGTCACCTAGATCGTTTATAAAAATTAGGAAACGAAGTGGTCCTATTACACTTCCTTGTTCTAGCTTAGAAGAGGCTTCCCCGTCAACAACGACATACTGTGACCGACCAGTTAGAAAATCGCGTATCCATTCACAAATCTGATTCCATATACCGTACCGTATGCTCGAATCTTCGCTAAAAGTGGTAATGTAGCACAGATTCAAAAGCTTTCTGAAAATCCAAGAAAATGATTTTGTTCTTAATGTTGACCAGATACTTCCAAGGAAGGAACCAGGACTTGTTCTGGAATTTTATCCATATTCGTCGTTGTTTAAGACCATGCCGTTCGAATCCCCCCGTCTGGGCATCCAGATTTGGGTTTTCCATGGTTTCCCAAATCACTCCAGGCAAATGCCGGGATGCTTCCTACAAAAGGCCATGGCCGAATTCCTTCCTATTCCTTGCCCCCCATCATTTCCCGTCTCTAAAGATATTGCTGTTAGAGAGACGTTAAGCAGATAAAAAAAAGAAAAAAAAAGACCATGCCCCAATCACTCTTTTACATCTTGTCTTCACTATGAGTGCATCTCGAAAAAAAAAAAAAAAATGGTTTGAAAATCAATTAAATCGGAAGTATATTCTTTATTCCAGAACTAAAAACATGTGCGGTAGTAGGAATCACTTAAAACCAGTTGTCACATCAAGGAAAGGATTTGAAGAAAGAAAGTGATATTATGGACACGATGGGCGTATAGTGTCGCCTCCTAAGACAATGGCGATGTGTGACCAACGCAAGACAAAGACAACGCGCCAAAGTTCCGGCAGTGTATGACTAATTCGATATGACCCGGCCGTCGGCAATTTGAAACGGCTTCCCGGGAGAGTAGAATGACGTAGCTGTGCTTAAGGTTACAGCCGGATGTCATTTTTACTCTCCAACGACTATTAAAAATATATAAACAATTTATGGCATTCCTATAACGCGATTCCATTTACAACAAGAGCATGCCAGAGAATGTTGAATTCGAACGAATATGAATTGAAATGTCCTTTTTTCCCGTTTTCCGTCTATGGATTGGTTTGATGTAATCTTCCATCTCTTCCGCTGAGAGCAGTCTGGTGGCTCAGTGGTTAAGGTGCTTGGCTCGGAATTACAAGGTCCCCGATTCGAATCCCTGTCTCGACAGGGATTTTCATAAACCCTTAACCCGATCTTCACCTCTGGTACAGTTTTCTGGGTAAAGTGAAGTACGCCAGAATGCTTCCGTGGTTCGGATTCCACGTTAAACTGTAGGTCCCCTGTACCCAGTAGGATTGCCGGCTTAGATGAAGGTGGCGACGACACGGGCGGAACGCGCAGCCAATAGAAACCCTGTCACCAGGTCGTTACGACCACATGGAATTATTATATATATATATCCCTTCCTATATTGAGTTAACCTGTCAATGTCATTATAAGCATTAAAACCTACGTCCTCTATTATTTGCTTCATATATTTCAATATTTGTCTTCCTCTGCTTTTCTTTCCGTCTATTGTTCCAATCTCGCATGTCTTATAACATGAGACCAACCTTCCTCTTTTTTTCTGTGAGACTACTCTACTTCTTTCCTAACATAAAGTTTCTAAATAACGTTCATTTCCTACTTTATCTGCCCACTTAAGTTTCAACATCCTCCTATAGAGCCATATTTTAAATGCTTCGATTTTAATTCTTCCTGATATTCCTAAAATCCATACTTCACTACCGTTGTGCTACATTCATGAATTTCTAGAACCTTTTTTCTGAGTCCTAAACCAATTTTTGAGAGTAAAAGAAGGCTTTTTTCGACAGAACTATCCCGCATCTAATATCATTCCTGCATAGGCCATAAGTCGTAATTTTACTTCGTAAATAACAGAATTCTACTTCTTTTCTGATTACATCTGATATTATTATTTAATCTACCGTTATTGCTATAATTGCTGCTACAATGAATTACTTGTTTCTTACTTTGGTTGGAATTTAGTCCAAATTCACCTTTCAGTATTTTGTTCATACAGTCCAGTAATCACTAGGTATCCTCACTGGTTCTGTTAACAGGCCAATGTCGTCAATAAATAGCAGCATAATGATTGTTTATCCTTGAACACTTGTGGCACATTCAACTTTATCTTTTAGCTCAGTGACTGCTTTCTCTATTATACAAGTTAAATATTAGTGGTGATAGAATACAATATTGTCTCACTCTTTCTAATGGGGACTACTTATCTCTCGTGATCTGCTACTGGTGTTATAGCAACCCGGTTCTTCTATAGATTAAAAGTAATTGTTCTATCTCGAAATTTTAGATATAAATCGAATTACACGACGCTAAGAACAATCGCGAAGTTCAGATCTCCTTTCTAAATGGGACATTTACCGGAACGAGGATACTAAAATAGTCTCGATAAGTGAGATATTCTGAAGAAATCAAAAAACTTCTTTCTTCATTTCTATTATACACATTAGCTGGTAGCCGAAAGTTGTCTATTATTTTTGTAATACTAATGATCATTTACATCATTTTTCTAGCAGTTTTTTGTGTACATACTTCCTAGGTATCTATTTTATTGGAAAGGTTAACTAATTTCTGTGCTCAGGAAGTATAAATCTTTATCTTATAAAATTCTGGGAGATAATATTGGAAGGAATTGTAGAAAAAGACCAGGGTTAGAATATATGAAGCAGTTAATTGAGGACTAGTAGTTCAGGACAGATAGATATTAAGGATTGCGTCAAGCCAGAAGGAGCGAGCGTGGTGGTGTAACGGCTATCGTTCTGGCCTCGCATTATGGAGGACGGCGGTTCGAATCCCCGTCCGGGCATCCAGATTTGGGTTTTCAATGGTTTCCCAAATCGCTCCAGGCAACTGCCGGGATGCTTCCTTCAAAAGGCCATGGCCGAATTCCTTCCCATTCCTTGCCCCCCCCCCAATCCTTTCCCGTCTCTAAAGACATCGCTGTTAGAGAGACGTTAAGCAGATAAAAAAAGGCCAGATGAGTAACTGATTACAAGAAAAAAGTATCATTTCATCTCACAGATACTACTCTGCGGCAAGCTGGTTTCAAAGCCTTAACGTAGAACACACAATTAGAACTAGGAATAATATTTGTAGGATGATTATCGGTTCATTTCCAAAGAACTTTTAGGACATAATACTATGTTAAAATAGTGGACAATCCAGGAGTACGGCGTTCTTGAGTACTGGTTAATGTCATGTGATCACATAGCCGCACACTTAGTAGGAAGTTCTTATTTTGTAACATCCCTCGGTGTTTCTTTCTATTATTTTTTTCTGAGTTACAACACCAGGGACCACGTGATCCTGATTATTCAGGCAACCTTAGTGTGAATCATGAAAAGGGGAAAGAGTGTTGGGGGGGGGGGGGGCTTGGAGGTTTCACCATGGCTAGAACCAGATTTGTTGGATCTGTAGTATTTAAACGTAGGGGAGGAATGTTTGTGTTGCAACCTGTACGCTAAACGCGTTACCTGAGTCCTGTATCATAAGTGTACTTTTGTTTGAGAAATGTATAGTTTCTGAAGCGGGGATTGGGGTCCGTCCCAGCATTAACCTAGGTGATAGCGGGAAACCACAGCGGCCAGGACTCGAACATGGTCCCGTTGTATCTTCTCGATCCTGTGTGCAGGTCAAAGGGGTGAGTTTGCGATCAATCTTAGCTTTGTACAAATTTGTTTTTGTGTTATTGTGATTCTGCAGTTGCAGTGAGATGGAAAGTTCAATCTGCTATAACATTACACCTATTGACTGTGAAAAACCGCCAAAAAATGAAATCAGGATTGTAGGTACGTAGAGGCCAAGAGTCGAACCCCGATCCACTATACCTAACGCTCCTCCAAAATGCAAGACTTTTCTTATTATTTAACGCTCAAATCGTGATTAATCAAAACGAAAAATTATGTTAATACTCAGGACATAAGGACACTTCTGAAAGTTCCACAAAATATGACTCTTTCCATTAATCTCTTTACCTTCAATTTCTTGAAGGATGATTTTTTTTTTTACGACTTGCAGTTTGATGATAGAGACAACTATTTCAATGAAAAATTCAGGAGATATAACCTCAGAGAAAACTGTCTGTAATCCCCAAGTGTGGTAGAAGGGTTTTGAGGAAATTGTCTATACGAGTAGTTTATTTTTAGTCCAGACCTAGCTAATATTTCGTGAGGCTGCTTTACAGTGTTGTTAATTGGCTGAAATGAAGAAGGAAGCACCAGATAATTCCTTGGCGGATAACAAGTCTGTGCTGTAAGAATTAGAACATCAAACAATAAAAGCTCCATGGTAACAAATTGGCTCCATCCATAAAAAAAACTTGGCCTCGGTAATTAATCTTTCAGAATTAGAATTTACTGTGGTGGGTGTCATTAGGAACTTACAGTCGTGCGTTACTTCCATCCTTATTTTTGTTTTACAACAACGATAATTCTATCTTACTAATGTTATAGCCAAAGGGTTACGCATACTCCTGGAACAAATTTCGTTAGTCATTTCTCGGTAAACCACCACAGCAACAACGTTCCATTATTCTTAACTTCAGAAACCACGTGTAAAATATAACCTGTTGATAACACAAACCATGACTCTATTGTACTTAACTAGGGTAAAAATCGAAGCAACGGGGAAGTATGGTGTTCCTACCTCTACCGTGGGTAGGTCCCTTTCCTTCTTTTGTTTTGGTTTATGCCTCTTCGACGTTTGTGTCATTAGAGTCGAGCAGGGATTGGGGGAAAATAATCATTCTGGCATTTGCGTGGAGTGATTTGAGGAAAGTATGGAAAGCCGAAATCCGAAAGGCCGGACGGGGATTCGAACCCACTTCCTCCAGAGCAACAGAGCAGAGTGTTTCCGCTCACCCAACGAGTTCTGTTAAATATTTGCTGCAAGAGCTACTTATGTAATTTGAGTTTTAGATTTGATTATTTCTCGACTACTTAAATCTGACTATTCTTATTTTAATTGTCTATTTCTAATTTTCTTCTTTTCTTCCTCGTAACTCTATTTAATGTGGTTCGTAATGCAGAAGAGAAATCAAGTAATCTTATGTTTGTTTTAGGAACTAGCTTTAAACGTGCATATTGAACTTGTTAGGGACTAAACCGCATACCGGGGTGAGTATCGGCTTCTTCACCTAAACTGTTGCACCTTCATAATATTTTTAATGCCGGCCTCGGTAGCGTAGGGGCTAGAGTGCTAGCTCCACGTGCCGAAGGTCGCCGGTTCGAATCCGGCCGCGGGCATGGATGTTAAGTGTTGTGTGTCTGTGTCTGTGTGTATGTCCTGTCCGTCCTGTGGCGTCCGCACTTTGAAGACAATATAAAAAACACTGGATTTAACATAACACATTGAGCTGGCTGTATGGCCTCAGCTGCCAAAAGCCATTAATAATATATAAAAAAAAAAATATTTTTAATGTTTAAGAAATGTTCAGAAACCGTGGTTAACCTTCAGAAATCGCTAACTGCACAATAGAATCGATCGCCACTTACCTGAATAAACCCTAGGTAAGAAAGGTGTTATGTTAGAAATGAGAAATGGTAAAGTTCAGATCACGAAATCAATGTATTCTTGAAAAAAGGTTCCACACATTACATATATTGCAGTTGGCTAAAGCATCAGACTACTCATCACACGTAGATTGCAAGAAATGAAGCAAAACAGGACCGCCGAAACCCCGAACAGTAAATTTACACTCTCCTACTAACTATCCACATGCGTTGTTAAGTTCAAAATTACCGAGCGGTTAGCGTTCTCGCCTCGCATTCGGGAGGACGGGCATCCGGATTTGGGTTTTCCATGGTTTCCCCAAATCACTCCAGGCAAATGCCGGGATGCTTCCTTCAAAAGGCCATGGCCGAATTCCTTCCCATTCCTTGCCCCCATCCTTGCCCCCCATCCTTTCCCGTCTCTAAAGACCTCGATGTTAAAAAGAGACGTAAAGCAGTTAAAAAAAAAGTTCAAAATTCAGACAAGGCCTCCCTGAAGAGCTCCAAACGCTACTTCCTGCTTCTATGTCTTTCCATGATGCCCCACGTCACAACGCGCTTGATTCGACCGACACGTCCTCACGCGACCGAGTTCTTCGCTGTTCTGGCCTGTCCAACCCGCATTTCCTATTATAAGAATGACATCTTACTACCAAAATCAAAAAATGTCAAAGAAAAATATTTTACCGGAGGGCTCTCAGAAAATCACTATGTGTAGAGCGTCTCCTAAGAAGTGTTTTATGATTAGTGGGTTTTAGTTCCAAATTTCGGCAGATCCTCGTAAAACATTTATTTTGTTAGTGCACTGGTATGGTTATTTTGACTTACAGAGTGTAGTTTTTCATGTTTATAATTTTTAGTTTAAACTATTACAAAAATGTTCTTATACGACTGCTGATTCCAATGAGTTATCTTTCAAATCTGTTAAGTATTCCAAAAGTTATTGATTTTCAAAAATCCGAAGTTGAAACCTTTGTCTTACGATTCTGCCTGAAATTGCTTTTTTCTTATTTACGGTTTATTTTATCAGGATATAGTTTACAAAGCTTTTCTTTAATTTATTTAAGCATTTTCCCCGTGTTTTTAGTTACTGAAGTGGCTTTAAAGGTTCGTAATTTCAATTTAGAAGTGACCACATTTTCGTTTTATATTGCGACTTTAAAATTACTTATATCTTTTATTAGACGACTGGAAACTACTTGAAACTTAAAGAATGTTTTGACAGGATATTATTTAGTGGCATAAAAACTACTTTTTAAACTCGAAAATTACCTATTAAAGTCATAATCTTTTATTGGAGAGTGCACATGGCTCATTGTTTAAAAAAATCATTTTTATTATTTTTAACCTATCTAAAACTACAAACTATTAGTGAATTTTACTCTCATTGGTATAATTATTATTATACTAGTGCTTTACAGTCTCGAAACGATTGGAAAATTAGCGATATGATCACGTAACCCTACTTAGTTGTTTACAATTTTGGATAGACACCAAAAGAAAGGTAGCTTACAAACTGTAATTAGATTACTACAGTATAATATTTCAAGTTTTTAAATTTTACACTATAATTTCGTCGAAGAGATGACGGATGCTAGTTTTTGAAGAGTTTCCAGCAAGAGTGTAGAAGTCTTACTTTGCGACTGGAAGGAATTCAGGCGACAACTATTGATACCGTATGGTATGGCGGAAGCCGCGCTCATAAAAGCAACCCAACCCAGGCCACGGTGTCAACATGCGGTACCGTGTCGGTGCAATGTTATTACACCAACTGTACTTATCCAAATCTTTTTCTCTTATCTCGCCCGCTTTACAGATATTCTTCCTGCCTCTTGAACACGTACTACCCCGGGGATTATTCTCGGTCTTGTTTTCCGTACGCAATCAGTTTTGTAATAATGTGTTTCTCGAGACTCTGATTTTTTGCCATTCTGTTGCAAATTTCCTTTACGCTTTTTATGAAAAATTTCGGAAAGTAATTTTATTCTAGCTTTTCTCCGAGGTTTATCTTTTAGATAAACTGTCTAGCTAAAAGATGTAGCAAAGGCTTTCATTACTGGCACGTAATTCACGACATTGCACTGGCTCGTAGCAATAAGGCCAATAATAAACTCTGCGTCGTTTGCGCAATGCGTGCTGTATAGGAGCGTGCACAAACCACGTGGCTCGGTCCGGGGGGGGGGGGTTGGCTGGAAGTCTACGCTGGGCTACGTGGGGGGAGGGGGTGTTCCGAGCCAGGCCACGTAGCTTTCCTTTCATAACACTTTTCACAGTTAAAATGAGGAACAGAACACACAACAGCATGTGAATATTTATTTCGCCGGTCCTGGCAGTGTAGGGGCTAGGGCGCTGGCCTCGCATTGCAAGGGCCGCCGGTTCGAGTCCGGCCTCGGGCATGGGTGGTTTTAATTAAGTGTTGTGTTCGTCTTGTGCTGTCCTCACTGAAGTGTCAACAATATCATAATGAAAGCCTGATACAGCAGTTGGAACATAAACAAATTGGAGCTGGCTAAATGGTCGCAAAGACCGAAGGCCATATATATATATATATATATATATTTATTTCCCTCCGTTAATTGTCTCCTTATATTATTTACAATCGTCTGACAAGGAAAGAGTACAAAATGTCTTCTGGAATCAAAAGGGAAGAAAGCTACGTGCTACGTGGGGGGGGGGGGGGGGGGGTAGAGGCAAAAGCCACGAAGGGCTACGTGGGGGGGGGGGGGGGTTCACAGTAGGCCAAAATGGAGCTACGTGGTTTTTGCACGCTCCCTATGAACAAATTGTCAACTGACATTCTCAGAAGGAATTTTTAGATGATTACGCTGGACACTATGTCTGCGCTTCTATATGCGAATCATGTGATCAAAGCTATGACCTTCCGTCTAGTTGATAGCTTTGTTTTTTACTTTTTAAGTTTATCAAGGGAAAATTTATCAGCTGGAATACGAATTTTTCTCCGCCTGCGAATGTTTCTTCGGGCCGTGATATGAAGAAAGTCTTGTATAAGCTTGTTCGGATATGCGTTAAAAAAAATGCCCATCAGGCCACGCAACCAAAAATGGACTTAGTGTGTAGTGTGGAATCTTGTCTTATATGGCTTTCGCCTGGGGCAAGGTTTCTGAAGGAATTCGGCCATGGCGTTTTGAAGGAACCATCCCGCCTGTAGTAATTTCGGTGAATCATGGGAAACCGAAATCTGGAGAGACGGGCGGGGATTCCGAAACTGCTTCATGCCTAATGCGAGCTCAGGCTAAACTTGTGATACCATAGTTAGCTGCTGGAGAATTTAATCAAATTTCCTTACCGTTGGAATGGGCCGAACTATCAGTTTTAATGTATTTCGTTGTTATAATGGAAAAGTTGTCAATTTGGTGTGTAACATGGGTGGTTTTAAGTAAGTACTGTATTTTATTATGTGGGTGAGCGGTAACGTTCTGGTATCGCATTCTAATCCACCTCCGGGCATCCAGATCCAAGTCATTCCATGTGAATGCCGGGATGCTTCCTTCAAAAGGCCCTGTCTGAATTCCTTCCAGTTCCTTATCCCCAGTCATTTTCTGCCTCCAATGACCTCGGCGTCGACGAGGCGCAAAGACACAAGCAAAATGAAACTAAGGTAAAACGTAAATTTTGGAATAAAACAGCAAGTTACAATTAAAGAGAACCAACGCTAGACAAACCTGGAAATATATTATTCTAAAATTTTTATTGGCAGTCTGTTTCTAAGACCTCTGCAACGACAAAAGACTGCCAACTTTCAGTGATTGATACTGGAAATTGTAATGAATCACGTTACTATTTCGGAGAAAATGATTGGAACAAGATTATCAGGAAATGATGGCAGTAGAAGCCTTATGCGGACCTTAAACTCGTCCCGTTAGCTCAGTTGGTTGGATTATTGTGATAGTTTCTAGCGCCTGGTGCGAGGGGAAGGTATTTCGAGACCTGATTATGGAAGAAATTTTCTTCATCAGAAATTGGCCGGCAGGGTAGGAGAGGTAGAGGTAAACAATTCTTAATCACACGATTGTGTTCCAAAGTCCTGCGCTAAATCTCAGACCACTCCGCAGTGTGTACAAAATGGTTTATGGTATTAGTCCGTCGGATGGAGCAATTTTTCATTAGCTCGTGACACAAACAACACACTACAATAAACATACACCGCAGTCATCCAAACAAAACATTGAACACGTAAATACATATTCATCACTGTGGAAGGCAATAGGGAACTATTGCAATTTAAATTTCCCAGCAGAAAGTATCCACCAATCAAACGGTTGAGTAGAAGAAGAAGCAGACGTAAAGTGAAACAGTAATAAACTAATGCAACACACGAAGGTAGCGACCCTGGGTATGAGTTCCATGCTCTCGAGTATATTTATTTATTTATTTTACAGCTTTATCAATACTTGTTTCAGGATCCAGCCTCTTTAAAGCCGGATGAGCTATATTTTACAATTGAATGCAACATAATTTTGTTCCAGTTCCTTCCAGGCTGATTGAACTTGAGCAACTCTCTTCCAGTTCACGCCTTTAACTTGTCGTATGTATCTGTCCCAACGATCCGGCGGTCTTCCTCTTGCTCTTTTCAGATTAGTTGGTGTCCAATCCAGAACTGCGGTAGTCCATCTGTCGTCTCTTTTTCGAGCAATATGACCAACCCATTGCCATTTTTGGGTCGTAACTCTTTCTAAGATGTCTGTCACTTTGGTTATCGAACGAATGTAGACGTCCCTTTTCCTGTCTCGTCTTGTAAACCCTAACATTGCTCTTTCCATACTTCGCTGGGCAGTTCTCAGTTTTTGCTTCATGTGACTGTTTAGGGTCCAAGTCTGGCAGTCATATGTGAGCACATTGTTCAAATACCTGTTTCTTAACATGAACTGGTATGTTTGATTTAAAAACTATGGAATTTCTACTGTATGCTCTCCAGCCTAGCTTTATGCGTCTGTAGATCTCAGACTTTGAGTCGCCATTCATTTTGATCAGTTGGTCAATTTTTTTTTTTTTTTAACTGCTTTACGTCTCTCAACAGCGAGGTCTTTAGAGACGGGAAAGGATGGGGAGCAAGGATGGGGGCAATGAATGGGAAGGAATTCGGCCATGGCCTTTTGAAGGAAGCATCCCAGCATTTGCCTGGAGTGATTTGGGAAACCATGGAAAACCCAAATCTGGATGCCCGGACGGGGATTCGAACCGCCGTCCTCCCGAATGCGAGGCGAGAACGCTAACCGTTACACCGCCACGCTCGGTCAGTTGGTCAAGATAGATTTACTGTTCTACGGACTCAATACCAGCTTCTTCCGTTTGTGCCTTGTCTTTGTCTTTTTATACCCTTTTGTTTTGCATCATTTTGCTTCTCGACAGGTTTATACTCTCCAGTGTATATCCCTACGAAAATTACTAATGCCAATTCATTTTTGTATTCTACATATTTTGCACGTATTCAGCATAGTGTTATTGACTATGTGGAAATGAAAAGCTTTACACACATCCATCTTATTATGATTTTTGTTATAAGCAGTGTAATTAAGCTGTCAGCACAAGATAGGTTTCGATTTAATTTAGTACATGAAGTAACAATTGTTTATGAAGATCCATCGGTGAGTAATAGTTTTACTGAAGGAAAAACTGAAATTTAAGATCTGTTACGGAGAATGGATCACGATGTTATACCCTTCACTCATACCAAAATCGATGAACTAACTGCCAAGTTATCTCTATATCGTGTGTGTTTCAGAGATATAGAGGTGATGGTATCAACAGAGCCAATATCAGACCGCGATCAATATTTGGCATCTATGCGTGACGGTACTACATGGACTGGCGATTAATCGAGGCACTCGTGGGTTTGGCGGGGTTCCCAGCAAAAACCGCAAGCAGGCGTTGGCTATTAACAGCTGATGATCCACATTGTCTTAATATTACATAAACTAGTTGACAGGTATCACCTATAGTGTTAGTAGGAATTCCTAACGAAAAACGAGTAAAGATTAATTATTATCTTTTTATTGATGTTTCTCGTGATGTGAGAAAACTTTCTCTGATTAGGTTCTCATAGGCTTTGGTAGGTTGTTTGACTTCAAATGAAAGAATTTTTTTTTTTTTTTTTTGCTAAGAAAAAGTTTCAAAGTGAAGTATAATTGCAACAACGAATAACCAGTATTTATTTGATTGATATATTTCGCAATTATCTACGTTTCGTGTAAACTTAATCTGAGTCGTTAAAAAAATTTCCTGTTTCTCATCTTCTGTCAAAGAATTCCTAGGTTATTTTGTGACCTGGTTCTTGTAGCAGCTACCAGCGTAAACATCAGATGATCTGCTTCAATGAATTTCTTCATCTAGTCGTCGCAAATAAACAAAAATCAACGTGTAAATTTAAAAAAAAACGTCATTTTGAAATTTTTTTAATCTCTGCCTAGCATTATAATATTTTATATCTGCCCTTCGTATTTTTGTACAGTTGCTTCCTCACCAGACAATTGCTTTTAGCTGCCATCGCAGTTATAGTTTCTTCTAACGGTATAAGTGCAAATAAAATCTAATGCAGTTATTTATTTGAAATTTACACTTCCTTTTGACAGTATGAGTACAGATAATATCAAATGCAGTAATTCGAAATTTCCTGGCTAGGCAAGCAGCGCTGCAGTGGCGGGTAATGTACGAGGCATGTTTCTTTTTAAGTAAGTACAGTTTTGAAATTAAAAAAAGACGTGCAAATATATCTCAATAATTTTATGCTTACATGAAAGCCTGTACCTTACTCTACTTTTATACATAATTCCCTTCAATATTGAGGCACTTGTTATACCGTAGTACCAGTTTTTGAAAACCCTACTCATCTTTTCTTAATTTTTATAAACGATCTCGGAGACAAAGTGAAAAGCCTTTTTAGATTTTTTGCTGATGATGCAGTTATTTATAGGGAAGTAAGGAATTTGGCCGATTGTTTAGCAATTCAGCGTGATCTGGATGTTATTTTGGCATGGTGCGCTGAGTGGCAACTCACACTAAATTGTAAAAAGTGTAAGACAATGAGCATAACTAACAAAAAGAATCCGATTGTTCAGAAATACGAGGTAAACAGTTCAGTGATTGATATGGTCGATTCTATGAAATATTTGGGAGTAACAGTACAAAGGAACATGAAATGGGACTTATATATTAATACGTTGGTAGGTAGAGCTAATTCTAGGCTGCGGTTCATAGGTCGAATTTTGAAAAATTGTAATGAACAAACAAAGGAGATAGCGTACAAATCTCTTGAGCGTCCACATTTGGACTATTGTTGTACCATCTGAGATCCGTTTCGTAAGGGGCTGATTGAGAGTATAGAGAAAGTACAGAGAAGAGCCGCACGATTCCTGACCGCTTGCTACAGTCCTTATGAAAGCGTTACAGAACTGATTAGTAGACTAGGCTGGGAGTCTCTGGTAGATAGACGACGCACGTTTCGTATAAACTTATTGGTAAACATGCGTACTCCCACTTTCACTTACGAGTGTAGTGAAATACTTCGTCCACCAACCTATTTGGGTCGAAATGACAGGAAAGATAAAATTAGAGAAATAAGGTGCCGCACTGTTTCTTATATGAATTCTTTTTTTCCTCGTACCATTAGGGATTGGAATGCACAACAAAGAGATTAGGTTTAGTGCTGAGCACCCTCTACCACCCACAGTTTTGTGATTTGCAGAGTATATATGTAGTAGATGTAGATAGAAGTCTGCCGCCTGACTTGTTAACCACTGCATCACAACTGTTTTGACTTCGTTATCGTCTTCAAGACGCTGACCGCCCAGGTGTTTCTTCAAGTGCAGGAACAGATGGTAGTCACTGGGCACCAGATCAGGGCTGTACGGAGGATGATCTAGAGTTTCCCATCGAAAAGATGTGATGAGATCTTTGATCTGATTAGCCACATGTGGACGGGCATTGTCATGCAGCAAAACGATGCCCTTGCTCAACTTGCCACGTCTTTTTTTCTGGATTGAACGGCGCAGATTGTTCAATGTTTCACAATAAGCTACTGCATTGATTGTCTCATTTCGAGGCAGAAATTCCACAAGCAATTCTCCTTTTCTGTCCCAAAAAACTGTGCACGTGATTTTCCGGGCAGAAATCGTTTGCTTGGACTTCACTTTTTTGGGTGAATCTGAATGCCGCCATCCCATGGACTGTTGCTTTGATTCAGGTGTGACGTAGTCCACCCATGTCTCATCGCCCGTAACAATTTGGCTTAAGAAATCATCACCATCGTTGTGGTACCGCTTAAGGAAAGTCAATGCACTGCCTAAACGTTTGGTTTTGTGCACATCCGTTAACATTTTCGGTACCCAATGTGAGCACAATTTTCGATAATTCAAGTGCTCGGTCACAATGCCATACAAAACACTACGAAAAACATTATGAAAATCATCACACAAGGAGGAAATCGTAAAGCGTCCGTTTTCTCTCACCTTATTGTTCACTTTCTGCACCAAACTTTCATTAACGACCGAAGGGCGCCCACTCAGTTGTTCATCATGCACATTTGTGCGGCCATCTTTAAATGCTCTCACCCACTTTCTCACCATTCCATCACTCATAATGTTTTGTCCGTAAACTGCACAGATCTCACGATGAATATCGATCGGTTTTAGGCCTTTAGCACAAAGAAATCTTATAACAGCCCGTACTTCACAGTCGGCGGGACTCACGATTATCGGAGGCATCTTAAACACTCAATGAACAACGTAAACAAGGAAAAATTAGACTGTAATGGCGTCAGTGCGTAGGCAAGAGATGCAGGTACCCAGTGCGCATACGCGGAACGCCGACCGTAGCGCTTCAGCCACGGTGTAACAAAACGGTACTTAATTAAAAAATACGCCTCGTAACTAAAACTTCCGGCATCATCGGACTCTCCTGGTGTTACCGAGCGTGGTGGGTGAACAGTTTACGTTCTGGCCTCGCATTTGGGAGGACGCGGGGTCGAATCCCCGTCCGGGCATCCAGATTTGGGTTTTCCATGGTTTCCCCAAATTACTCAAGTGAATGCCGGATGCTTTCTTCAAAAAGGCCATGGTCGAATTCCTTCCATTTCCTTGTACCCAGTCCAATCCCGTCTCTAATGACCTTGGCCGTCGACGAGGGGTAAAAAAAAATAAAAAATTGCCTCTCCAGGTGTAATGCATTTTACTAAAGTGGATGCACGTACAAGTGAATGGTTGTGTACAGAGAGGGTCTCTGATTTCGTAAAGAAGTGAGGAATATCAAGTTACTGGTTTCCGATCAACAATTTTCAGTCAAATTTGTAACTGAAATGTATTACAACTGCTATTTTGCTGAATATAAACTCGGAAGTATTAATAAGGGTTTGTTCCATTAACAAGTATTTGAAGTGTTTGGATAGCTGAAGAGGAATATAGAAAATTAAAAATCTTATGCTCTTCTTGACGGAAACGGCATATTGTTCGGACAACTTGTATTAATAAATATTTTGCGACTTTATTTTTTAACCATTTTCATATTTTGAAAAATACTTCTTCCATATGATTCAAAACTGTATAATCAAGCCTAAAATTTTGTATTCAGATATTTCTCTAACGAACGCCTGTAACGGAGCGTACATAAACCACGTAGCTCCATTTTGACCTCCAGTGAAACCCCCTCCCCGCCCCTCACGTACCCCGACGTGCCTCTTGCCTCTACCCCCCCCCCCCCATTTTCCCAACGTAACACGTAGCTTTTCCCTGTTGATTCCAGAAGACAGTTTATACTGTTTTATCTTGTCAGACTATTGTGAATTTCATAAGAAGATAGTTAAATAACAGAAATAAATATTCACATGCTGTTATGTGTTCTGTACCTTATTTTAACTGTAACAAATAATATAAACGAAACGCTACGTGGCTTGACTTGAAACCCCCCTCCCCCTCGTAGCTCAGCGTAGTTTTCCAGCCAACCCCTCCCCCCCCCCCAAAGACGGAACCACGTAGTTTATGGACGCTCCCTAACAAGTGGCATACGGTGCTTGTGGTCTTTTTTTTTTTGCTTAGGGCTTTTCTGAATCTCGTCATCGAGGTCAGTGGGAGTAAGGAACAGAAAGGAATTCAGTTCGGCCATGACCTTTTAAAGGAACCATTTTCGAGAGTGATGGGTGAGCGGTAACGCTCGGGTCTGGCTATCCAGATTTTGGTTTTCCATTGCTTCCCGATATCACTCCAGGCGAATACAGGGCTAGTTTCTGGGACCGAGCGTGGTGGGTGAGCGATTAACGCTCTGGCCTCGCATTCGGGAAGACGTCGGTTCGAATCTCCGTCCGGGCATCCAGGTCTGGGTTTTCCATAGTTTCCCCAAATCATTTCAGGTGAATGCCGAGATGCTTCTTCAAAAGGGCCATGGCCGAATTCCTTCCCGTTCCTTGTCCCCAGCCCTATCCCGCCTCTAATGACCTCGACGTTGACGATGCGAAAAGCCATAAGCAAAAAAAAAAGTTCCTGGATTAGGCCATGGCTGATTTTTCATTTTCTATTTTTTTTTTCAATTGTGTGTCAGATAAAGGTTCTAAAAAAAAAAAAAAAGTATATAACCTCTATTGTATTTTCATACACAGTATGCAGCTTAGAGGTGGGCGTCACGCCAGCGTGACGCCGCCGTGTCTCAGCGGCGCGGCGCCGCCGACACTTGCTTCGCGGCGTGACCTTAAGCAATAGACCCTACTTCCTAACACGACAACGCGGTTTTTTTTAAAAAAATTTCTTTATATTGAGCGAATAAGTAGGTGTTAAAATGACTTTGAATTAGCTGAAACTAATGATTAAAAAAACTCTCTGTAATAGTGTTATATGACTCTCTAAGACAAACTAGTTTTTGTTGAAAATATTTCGGAAGTTTAGTGATAGAAGCCAGTGAGAATAACATCGTGAATTTCGATCAATTCTATTGCTTATCTAGCCTAAATGTAGTAAAAACAGTCAAGTATTTAAACCTGAGTACTCAAAGTATGGAGGAAATTAAGACTGGAGACAAACTAGAAGAGATAAAGAAACAGTTGAGACTGAATGAAAAGAAGATACTGGAGAAAATGTGCAAAGACCAGTTTCTTTGGCTGATATGGAACATCACCTGTGTCTTGTCATGGGCTCCATAATCTCGTGTCAGTGGAGGCATAAACAGAATTCCAGAAATTGAAACGCTCGTAAAAAGAATGGCAAGAAGATTGTCAAGAAAGAGAGATATCCCTTGCCATAGCTAGAAGCACATGCCGAAAAGATGGAAAAAGAGTTTGTGGATTTCCCTGATAACGTCGTTAATACCTAGAAAATGATGAGACCGATCCTATTTTAGAAAATTATTAGACGGAATCAGTACGCACAGAAAGATGGATGAAGTAGTTGAAGAGAACGCGCTATTCGTAACAGTCTCAGGAAATATTATATACACTCCTTCTATCAAAACTGCGGACAAACTCGTTGGACACCAAATCGTTGGCACAGATTTCCAGAGTTGCTGGAAAGTTTAACTCACGTATGCAACCGTGAGCTAATAAACAAGATGTTTAGAAATATTGGACAAGATGAGATAAGTATTAATCAAAGTGAGTCGGATCTTTTAGACATAGAGGAGCTAGTAAATTTTTTGAAAATGTTTCGCGAAGCAGTTGGGGTCATGTCGTCTCAAAGATATGTATCGTTCTGACATAATTGAAATCCTGAATTCTGTCTTAGATGACGAATCATTATGTTTTGGCTTAATCGCAGCATGGTGGCACAAATTAAAAATCGATTCGCTGCCACAAGAACGGTCGTAGTAGTATCACTTTTGGATTATTATCGTTTTATGGGCCTTAAAGAAATAGCACACATTTGAAGTCAATACAAAAGACCAGTACTTCTTTTCTTTCCTCATATATCAAAGAAGTAATCACGTCCTTAATACCGAGCGTGGTGGTGTAACGGATAGCGTTCTGGCCTCGCATTCGGGAGGACGGCGGTTCGAATCCCCGTCCGGGCATCCAGATTTGGGTTTTCCATGGTTTCCCCAAATCACTCCAGGCGAATGCCGGGATGCTTCCTTCAAAAGGCCATGGCCGAATTCCTTCCCATTCCTTGCCCCCATCCTTTCCCGTCTCTAAAGACCACGTTGTTAAAAAGGGACGTTAAACTGTTACAAAAAAAAAAAAAAAAAAAAAACGTCCTTAATGTTCCAGAAACAAATGAAGGTAGGGACCCTATTGCTTCTACAAACTCCACCAATGATACATCGTTGCTGCAAAAACTATCGATGAAACGTCGTGTATATACCGATATTGATTATCTGATCGATCAAGAAAGTTGGAGAAATTTAGCTTCATCTGGTATATCAGATCCTAAAGATGGTAAACTTTTAAGCTACTACAGCAGCAAAAAAGAAAAAGCCTTTCCTCGGTTTTCTGCCTTCGTCAAGACTTTTATTTGTGTTTATTTTCTGTGACTAGGTTAGTCATTTATGCGAAAAGGTCTAGGTTAAGCTCAGTTCGCCTAAATAAAATTATCTTTATACATGACAACTACAAAGAGTGCAAAAATCTACAAAACTTTGAATATATAAGTGAAATGTTACTTATTTTTTCTTTTGAGACTAAGTAATGATATATACAAAATATCATGAAATCTATATATAAAAGTCACGCCGCCGGCGTTACGCCGCCGCCGGCTGAAAATGTTCGGCGCGCCGCCGCCGAGATTTTAGCAGACGGCGCCCACCTCTAATGCAGCTCTAAAGTACTTTTCGAAAGTCCAAGACACTCGCCTGGTACGTTGCGGTGACGTTTGAGATTTCACTCAGTACTTGGACGCACAATCTGGTCATTTGAAATAATGCAGCACAACCTCTCCTACCCAGCCGGCCATGCCCAGATCGTGAAAATATCTTTCAGCTGCGGGGCTCAAACTAGCCAACATTGTGTCAGCCGCCGAACACCATCATAATGCCTCAACGACCTAAGCCAACGGGCTCGCTTCTTATGAACAACCTTCTCATTTTAGAGAATTGGTTAACACCATCTGCTTCGAACAGTTTTCCCTGTTTTTTTTTATTGTTCCGCTTTCCATTATTCATTACAATTGTGGCAGCTCTGTTATTACCCGACTTTTGATACGTAACTTACCGTTAGTATTATAAGAAGGTAGAGGGAAGGGAGGTAGGAGTATGGAGTACCTTAGGTGTCGCCATCTGTGAGTAAATTTAGTTCTGTGTGTTCCGTATTAATTATATTAACACGTGTGTATAGTTCTCGTGTCCAGTATGACGGCATTATAACACTGCCAAAATGCAGAATTATAATGTACTAGAAGTACTATAGTACAGCTGTTTGATTTGCGTTTAACTATAACGAATACAAAGCTACGACGATACCAACGGAACTGCAACACGAGTTGAGTATTATAGCTGCAAGACGCCTGCTATCAGTAGGTTTGCAACCTGTATGAAGTGGAATGCCCATCCAGCCATATTTGCGCTGTGCTGGACCTCTACCAGGACGTATATGGACGAGCATGTGCGTGAATCACGTATTCCTGTCACGTGCAAGCTCGAGTCACGATGAGCGTAGAACAATGGGCTGAGCCGGGACCAAGGTCTCCTCTTCCATTAATATTGATATCCGCTAACGAACATCCCATACGTGCCATTAAAACGCGAACTGGCGCGGTAACCGGCGATGCTCAAGAGGCGTATACCTCTTTTCCTGCCTCACTTTGCCCCATTAAACTGTGGCGAATGCGTTCAAAAGGGAGTGTGCACAAACTACGTGGCTCGGACCAAAAAGAGGGGGAGGGAGGGTTGGCTGAAGGCTACGGTGGGCTACGTGTGGGAGGGGAGCTTTCCGAGCCAGGCCACGTAGCTTTACTTTCAAAACATTTTTCACAGTTAAAATGGGAAACAGAATTCACAACACATCTACATTCTACATCTACATTCATACACTGCAAATCACAAACATTGTGGGTGGCAGAGGGTGCTAAGCACCAATCCTAAACCCGCCCACTCCAATCCCGAATAGTGCGAGGAAAGAAGGAATACATATGAGTATCAGTAAGGCATCTTATTTCTCTAACCTTATCCCTCCGGTCATTGCGACCTAAATAGGTTGGCGGAAGAAGTATTTCATTGCACTCGAAATTTAAATTTTTTCGCATATTCTCCAATAAATTCGAACGCAAGCTACGTCGTCTGTCTTCCAAACTATCCCAGCCCAATCTATGTATCAATTCTGTGACGCTTTCATAAGGGCTGTAACAAGAAGTCACGAATCTAGCGGCTCTCCTCTGCACCCTCTCAACTGAGTCAATCAGAACCTTGCGATACGGATCGCAAACCCCACAACAGTAATCCAGATGCGGACGTACTAGTGTTTTATACGCTATCTCCTTTGTTTGAGCATTACAATTCCTCAAAATACGACCTATGAATCGTAATTTAGAATTAGCCTTGCCTACGACAATGTGAATATTTATTTCCCTCAATTAATTATCTCCGTATGTAATTTACCATAGTCTGACAGGAGAAAACAGTACAAAATGTCTTCTGGAATCAAAAGAGAAAAAAGCTACGTGCTACGTGGGGGGGGGGGGGCGGTAGAGGCAAAAGCCACGTAGGGCTACGTGGGGGGGGGGGGGTTCACAGGAGGCCAAAATGATGGAGCTACGTGGTTTATGGACGCTCCCAAGCTACTCGTATGCTAATACAATTTCCTTAAAGTTTTCCTAAGCTCCTAGCGATGTGGTTTCGTATTACAATAGCTGAAGGTTAGAGTCAGGCCTACGAATTACGGCGGTTTTAATCAAATGTTATTTGGTTTTAAGAGCGCTTAATGCAATAAGAGAAACGGAAGTAAGCTGAATTATAATGCAGCTTGGTTAGCGTAGCATCAGAAATAGGCTCCCATCATTTGTCACCTACTACACAACTGTCCTGTTAAAGTGAATCATCGGTGAAAAATCCTAAAATCTGATTTGTTTTTACTAGAGTTAGGCCACTGTTGCAGATGTGCATACTCGTTTTACAGATTGGGAAAAATTTCATCACCGGTCTGGGGCTGTGGCGCTAGTAATAATTCCGTGTGGTCCTAATGAGCTGGCGACAGGATTTCTCTTGGCTGCGCATCCCGCCCCCGTCGTAGCCGCCTTAACCTAACCCGGCAATCCTACCGGGTACAGGAGACCTACAGTTTAACGTGAATTCCGAACCATGGATGCGTTCTGGCGTATATCATGTTACACAACAAGCTGTGCCGGAGGTGATGTCGGGTAAAGCCTTTGAAAATCCCCGCCGAGACAGGGATTCAAACCGGGGACCTTTCAATCTCCAGTCAGACGTCATAACCACTGAGCCACCAGACCGATCACTGAGATGCTGAGGGGTATATCACTCAACACATACCGGACGCTTGCCCTCTGCGAATTTATCCTCAAGACCCCAGCGATTTCTTGGTGGTTTCTAAAATGGCAATTAACTATTTTTCAGATCTCAGAATATCATTGTAATTGTCTTTTATCTTAAAAAATGATACCCTGTTTTATGTTTATATATCTGTACCCATGAAAACTGTGTGATGTAATTTTAGCTATAGGCTATGTAAATAAGTTTTAAAAATACGTTATTCCTCAAACAAAATGAGTATCTTGAAAGATCGAAATAACTTTCTTCATGAATGGAAAACGTTTTTGTTTGAAGCCAATGATCCACTGCGAATGTTACGACCAACATTTGGAGAGATTGACTCTCGCTCCCGAGATGCCAGATGCCAATTTTCGTGAGTTCAATCCCCCTCTACCCTTAACGACCGCACCGGTAAATCCCCCTGCAAGTAGGGAGGAAGATGTGCAGGGTGAGAAAATGTCGATAGCAGAACAAGCAGTGGTAGCTGCAAAAGGTAACAACGTTGGAAAAAAATTCTGTGATGTTACGTCAAAAGGACAGATGAGAGATGAACAGGAATTAGAACGGAGCGTAGGATAGGTCAATTCGTTAATGAACCCGCAACTATCTCAAGAGAATAAGTCCAAAGCATGATTCAATTCTGTGAATCAAGCTCTCCTTGTTAAGCGACAAGGGCACTTGCAAGATTGTTCCGTTGATAGGCTGTGAACGACCTAGCGGTTCCTGTCACCATCCAGTGCTCGTAAGATATGGCAAGTGCAGTGACACCATAACGAGCAGCGGTTGTTCATTTTTAAAATACGCTTTCTGCATCACACATTTTTTTAAAAAAAGAACATGCATTTTCTTTGAAAATCGAATCGTATGCACTCTCAGGTATAAATCCGCATTAAATCTAATCATAAAAGTTTTAAGTATCATATTCTCGTACTGACTGGAGCAAAAAAGAAAAAGAACTTTGTAACTTTAGATGTTGATGATAACGAAAATCAAGTCCGAAGAGAAGAACTAGAATTTGTAAGAAATTTCTTTCATTTAGAAAACAAAATTAGAATCGATAGTCGAATTTACAACGACATTAATAATAGATAAACCCTAGAAAGACAAAGTGTTTTTCAAGATAAAACGACGTTTTGTATGATTCATTGAATTGGGTCTCAAAAGCAATATGCAAAACATTGCTTATAGAAGAACAGAAGAGAAGCTTGAATATCTGAAGAGAAACCATAAAAATAAAGCATTAGAAATGCAAACATTCTGAAAGTAATGGCTATAAAAGAAAGTATCTTACGAAAGAAGAGAAAAGATGGTAGCCCACCTTTATCAGACTCGCAGGAGTGTTTGAGTTTCTAACACATACGGTAGCAAAAAGTAAGTAGAGATAATAACTCACATTTTTGAGACAAGTAGGATTGGTTACTTTGCAAACAGAATATACTCATAAGGCCAGTCAAGCGTTGTCTGACATATTTTCAGTGAAAGTTTCTCCCATGGTTTCCACAGATCACTGCAGACGTATGATGGGATGGTTCCTTCGATAGGCCATGGCCGAATTCCATCCCGTTACTTGAACATTTAAAGCATGGTGAACAGTCATTGTACGTAAACCTCAGTCACCAAGTGACGTATACACACATTAAGTTTCTTTAAAATTAAATAATACCTGTATGCTTTAATACAACCTGCAATTAGTATGTGAACATTATAGGCAGGGCAGTAATGAGTCCTGGTCACCGCATACCGTACACATCACACAAACAAAAATACTCTTTATGTACACAGTACATAGTTAAATGTTTCGCAGACAGATGGAAATACAATATTCCTCCTCGGTAGGCGTCAGGATAATCCCAAATTCGTCGCATCTTCAAAAAGCCGACCCTCCAATAGCAGGATGGGTTGATATGGGCCGTTTAGTCTAGTGCGGTATTACTGTTGAAAATTTTTTCTTATTATAGCCGTTAGATTCGGGACAGGACCTAGAACAATGAACGGGAAGGAAGTCGGTCATGGGCTCTTCAAGGAACTGTCCCGGCATTCACTAGGAGTGATTATGGTAAACCGAAATCAGGATGGCTGGTCGGGGATTTGAACCCGCGTCCTCCCAAAAGCTAGGCCAGAGCGTTACCGCTCACCCACCAGGCTTGGATCGGAAAGAAAATGGGTTGCCAGAAAAGAGGAACAGCAGTTTTATTCTACAGGTATGCTCATTTCGAGACAGATTTGTAATAAAGGAACAACTTACTATTATTTTTAATATGCTCGAAGTTGCAGAAACTTTCTATTATAGTTTCATGCTCTGACTTTTCTAACAGTGAAACTGGGATTTGTATCAGCGTGGAGATGTAACTGAAAAGCAAAAATTATAATAAATGTACGAATGAGCTGATTCGGCCATTAGGGAATGTGACTCAAGTCTCAATATTTACATCTCTAAATTGAATGTTCATGTTTATCAGAACCATTAACACACTGTGCCAAACACGGGTGCATCGTGCGTCTGGTCACCGTCTCTTAACATCAATAAGCTCTCCATGATAGCCGTATTACACATTTCAGACAAAACCGATACTCAGTAGTTTAAAGATTGTCGAGTTGACATTTTAGTGAGGCGAATTTAAAGATTAATTCGAAAAATTTCTTCGGAAGATTTGATTTAACGAAGAATTTCCTTTTTTATTACTTAAATATACAAAACAAAAAACTAAATTTATAATAATAATAATTGATAAAATTGCAATGTAGCGCACGCTCCGGTGGCAATCTCCCTACACACCCATCCATCCTTCTCCCTTCCTCCTCCAGCCCACTTTTGTCCTCAACCAATTTTTTCTTTAAATTATTTCAGTGTTTTCGGTAAATTATTCATCACTTCTCTTGAAACTTTATTCCAATCCCGTACACCCTTTCCTATAAAACAAAATTTTCGCACACTCTTATGCCTGAAATCAAGTGCCAGCTTGTGGTCATTGTCATCTTTACCCTTCCAAGCACCTCCCTTAATTTTCCCACCAATATAGGCCTTGTACATTCCCATGACTCTCTTCACCCTCCTTCTATCCTTCAATGAATCCCATTCCAGCTCCTTTATCATAGTAGTTACCAATTGTGTTTTGCGGTAATTTCCAAAGACAAATCTGGCAGCCCTTCTCTGCACTCCCTCCGACTCCTGTATTTGATACCCAAAATGTGGGTCCCATACTACACCACCACATTCCAGCAGTGGTCTGACCAGAGTTCTGTACCCCAATTCCTTTACTTCTAAAGTGAATTTTAGCAAGAAACAAAATATTTGATGCGAAACACGCGAAAAAAAGAATATTCATTACTTGTTTCTATGCTTATTTTAAAAATTAGTTCCAAGCCGTCAATTTCGGAACCATTGGGCCAGAAACATATTGAAAATCCCTCACTCTATTAAAAAAACATTGCTATGAAAAAAAGAGTCAAAACTACAATAAGAACTGTGAACTATCAGTCTTTATGAAAACTGATTGCCAAACCCCTGAGGCCTATTAAAAAGGTACAGGTCTTGTATTTACAAGTATACATTACTTGTTGTGTTCATGAACGACATCTCGTTCAACACTGGATGATATTTATTCCTACTTCGTTTAGTTATAGATGTGCATATGCATCCTACCTGTAAGGAAGGCAACCAGACACCAAAAGGACTAAACTAGCTAAAACATCTGCTGAAAATTTGCCTAGCTGTAAAGAGACTAGTTGAACATGATAAAACTTACAGAGTCGGATCCGAAGTTTCGGAAAAAGAGGTGGTCATAAACAGAAGAAAGTAATTTTTTCCCAACTTCGTTAAAATTTCCATTGATACTTGTTCAAAAAGGGGACAGTTCATCAGCTATAGGCGGCTCAGTCAGTCTATTCTACGAGTATTCCCACTCCATTGCCCTTACTCCGGTCTACGAAGGGAAAATTTACCACACACCTACCTGGGCACATCGTTCAGTTCGGAGAGGTAGGAACGGCGGCGGGAGGTGAGGAGCGGGGTGGGGGTAACGTGACCTTGTGTCGCCTGTTTCGAGTGAGCAGTGTACACCTTTGCTTAAAAAATATCTGGAAAGTAGTTACTTATAACGTAAGATACTGTCAGAAGTAAGCCACAAGCAAGATTATGGCAGGAGCCTCTCCTCATAAGTAAACGGAAAATTTCCTTATGAAATTTGGAAAATGTCAACGTCCTTTTCTCTCTATGGTGCTCCTCTGCGGTTAATTCGTCTGTACTTTAAAGATGAAGAAAAAGTTTTTGGTACCGCTGAAAATTTCATCCTGATGTCGTTCAGTTTGTCAGAGTTTTGATTTCCCTTGATATCTGACCGGAAGCCTACCAGAATACAACCTTCTCCACACATACTGATGTGACTGGAGAGTGAGTGAGCCGTTAGAATTCACCAAGATGTGAGTTATATCTTGTCGGCAAAGCACATTTTGTTTCTCCTTTACGTTTTGTTATATTTTTGACCAATCAAATAAATCTTCAGTATTTTTCAGTGTAAAATAATTGTCAGCTTCAGTTATCAAACAAAGTAATTCCCCTCTCAAATCCTTAACTAGTACTAATATTACATATCATGCAAAATATAGTTCTATTTGCAGACAAGGTGACACTTGTTTATCCGCTGAACTGCAGTAAATATACAATTAATTATGCTAACAAGACAACGATAACGCGACACTTAAAGTCCTGAAAAAAGGAGAAGATTCCGAAAATAAGGCGACGCCTAAGCCTTAACCAACAATTGGCTCTGGCGTTAGTAGTATCAGAATATTTACTGGCCGAGAATTTTGATAGAGTCTTCAAATTAGGGCAAGATTTTAACAAAATTTAATTAAAAACACTCGCCCGTTGGCTCAGTTGGTTGTGGCGCCTGACATGGGCTTAGCTGGTTTGAGTCCTGCTGGAAGGACTTGGCAGGCAGGTTAGGAGAGGTGTGGTCAATTCCTAAGGGAGCGTCCATAAACTACGTAGCTCCATTTTGGTCTCCTGTGAAACCCCTTCCCCTTTTCCCCCACGTAGCTTGACGTGACTTTTACATCTGCCTCCCCCCCTCCCCTCTCTTCCGTGCTTCACGTAACTTTTAATCCCCTATTGATGCCAGTGGATATTTTGTACTGTTTTCTCTTGTCAGACTTTCGTAAATTACATACGGAGATAATTAAACGACGGAATTAAGTATTCAAATGCTGTTGTGTGTTCTGTACATTACTTTAGCTGTGACAAATAAAATGAATGAAAAGCTACGTGGCTTGACTCGGAACCCTCCCCCATACATCACACCAGGCGGATGTTGGGATGGTTCCTTCAAAAGGCCACAGCCGAATTCCTTCCCATTCCTTCTCCCAAGTCCTTTCCATCCACTAATGTCTAATGACCTGGGTATCGACAACGCGTAAAGCCAGGAGCAAAAACAAAAAACAGAAAAAGAATTAGTAATAATAATAATAATAATAATAATAATAATAATAATAATAATAAGAGAGGGAGACACTATTGATGGTGATTCATTCACCGCAAGGGGACGTTAAGCTTGGTGGTCCCCCTTCGTTTCATTCGGAAAAGTAGGAATGAATGTTTCGGTACGGGGTTTCACCCTTTCCTTTGGTACATCTTTGATTCATTAACAACACACTGCATTGACATACACAAACTATAGGCATCCACAAAAAAACAGTAAGAACGCAAATCATTGCCATCACTGGGAAAGATAGAAGGAAACCAACACAGTTTAAATTTCACAATAAAACAAATCAGAAGAACTACAAGAAAAAGGAAAGAACATGTTAGTTTTCCGAAAATCGAAGTAGTAAGTTATCTTCCTTTACCCTTTGGGTTTTACACGGTATTGATGTTGAGGTCATTTGATGCGGGAAAGGAAGAGGACGGAAATTCGGCCATGGCCTGTTGCAAGAACCATCCCAGCATTCACCTGGAGTGGTTTCGGGAAACCACGAAGAACTGAAATCTGACGGTCGGACAGGGATTCAAACCAGCGGCTCCCGCATGCAAGGCCCTAGCGCTACCGCTAACTAACCGGGCTTGGCCATATGCTTCCGAAACCAGCGCCTGAGTGCCAACATCCAGATGAATATCAAACAGTGGCTCGCATATCAAACCCTAAATTATCAACAAATTTCCCTGACTTGGCCGATTTCGAATACTTTTAAGATTGTTCGGTTTGTGGTATTTGATTTTGGTAGAAGACGATTTGGTATCGACTATTACTCCACACAGCGCAGCCTGTGAGAAGAGGTGTCTCTATTAGTGGCAGTTGAACCGTTAGGTAGTTTGTCCTTGGTAGCCGTTATTACCCGCAATGATTACCATGCGTCAAGCACCGTCGTTTCAATCTGTGTTGGGAAGGAAGTGACCTCAGGAAATAAAGTACACCCCGTAAATTTAGTCGTAAACTTCTTCACGGCTCAGTAACACAACACACAGCAGCAGTGTTGGCTAAAGTACGACAGGGATTCTAATTTAATGTATAATAAAAGAAACAAATGGTAGCACTATTATATTGCAGTCATCCAGCAAGCAGTCAGAAATTTATTTGTATGACGGGTATGACCGAAGACAAGCCAAGCACTGTATTTAAAATATAACGTTCGCGGATTAGCTGCCTGATGATTTTGTAGAAAGACGAACTTTCTACTGCGTGCTCTGTCGTCATCCTCATGTCCTGTGCGCGCGCAGGTCCTGAGGAAGACGACAAAGCGCGCAGTAGAAAGCTCGTCTTCCGACAAAAATCATCCGGCAGTAAAACCACGAAGGTTATATTTCAGCGAAACGCCGGAAAATCCTTCTTTCACACTTCACTGAGAAAATGTGAAACCATCAGAAGTTATTAAAATCATTGAAAGAAAGGCATTATAAACATTAGAGTTTATAATGAAGTAAAGCTTCCCCAGAAAATTTAGAAAATGAATGCCACTAAAATTCTTTATCAAGGGATTCGTTAGCTACCGACAATTTTACTGTGACTTTTATTGTACCTTCCTGGAATCTTGGGAAACCTTGTGTGTTCCCATAAATTATCTTTCCTGCAAAAATGTAAGAAGAAACTCGCGTGGGTTTATCTAGTTCACCTCTGACAGTGAAATTGATGTTAAAATGAGGAAGTTTCAGTTGTTTTTCTATTCTTAAATGTTTGTAGACTGGTATTTGATTCCTGGAAGCACAGAAATTAACTATAATTTCTTCTTGAATAATAACTTCCTTAACAAGAGCTTAAAAATATTGCATCTAGTGAAAGATTTTTTTGCTGCTATGTTCTTTAGTATATTATTATTATATTATTAATTATTGCGAGACAGTAAAGCTGAAGTGGTTTCTGTCATCATTTCATATACCAAATACAAATAACAGGCTAAACATTTATGTCTAATCTCCGAATACTTTGCAACTCAACACTGGTGGTCTTCTGTTTGTTGGTTGAGCGCAAACGGGAGGACGCGGGTTCAAATCTCCGTTCGGCCATCCAGATTTCACTTTTTGATGGTTTCCCAAAATCACTCCAGGCGAATGCCGGGATAGTTCCTTCAATAGGCCATGGGCGAATTACTTCCAGTTCCTTGTCTCCAAACCTCTCCCGCCTCTAATGACGTCGACTTCGATGAGGCGTAAAGCACGAATTAAAAACAAAGAAAACAAATCCGCCTGTAAAACATCTTTAATTGGAATTAATTGGTAATTAATGAGGAGCTAATTATGAGGAAGCGAAAACTTCAGTAGCTGAACAAATTCAATGATATTCAAACGCTACTTCATAATATGTAAGAAAAGAAATTTGTTGATCATCATTAAAGGTAGGTTGGTGGAATGGTTCAATACATTATGATATCTGAGCACCACATTCTACAAACTAAAGCTGTCATGATCCAGCCCAGTAGTGGCGTGTCGGATAGTTAAGCGAGGAAACGGACGATAATAATAATAATAAAAAATTAGCAGGATTAAGAAATTTGTTACAAAAAATACCATCAGCTTGATTTATCTATACTAATATTATAAATGCGAAAGTAACTCTGTCTATCTATCTGTCTGTCTGTTTGTTACGTTTTCTTGAGCTAAAAGCCTAATCCGACCGTGATGAAATTTGACAGGTAGATGCTATTTGGCATTAGGATGGACATAGGATACTTTTTTATGTATAAATAATGCATAGTGCCATATAATTATGAAAAACCACTGAACGGCGATAGACAGATGCATAGGATCTGTAAGTCCTTGTAACACCTTCCCATATAGCGGGTTGGTAGTTCAGTGGTTAATCCACTAGAAGCAAAGATTCATAAGAATTGTTTCTGGTAGTACGAGCCACGCCTGGACGGTCAGTTCTTCGGATTCCATGTTAAACTGTAGATACCACAAATTTAGGGGTGTAATGTGTGCAAAATCGTAGGCGGTCTGACAAGGCTGTAGGTGTACACCTTTTTACGCTATATTGATCCCTCAGACGTTGTTTCTCCTCGCAGTCAGTGTGTGTGTGATCTGCACTAATAATATTATAATTGCGGAAGTAAGTCTCTGTCTTTTTGTTACGTTTTGAAGGCTAAATGGCTTATACCGATTTGATGGAATTTTACAAAGAAATGCTTTGTATCTGTAGAAGGACACAGGACATTATTTCGGTATGATTAACAGTTTTAGTCAAGAAATTTTGAGAACTTATCGAATGGTGACAGACAGACGGATGCGTGTGTTAGTCTGTTATGTTACGTCGGTTGTTCAAGCTGTGCTTCTCGCACAAAATGTTAGTGTGTGATTTGGTAGTAAATTTCGTTTAGAGACAAAACTTATTATTTAGTATAGATGTAGATTTACTTTGTGTTTACTGAAATATTTCTGGCACCAGGTTGTTTTGCCTTCTTTTTTGACATGCCTTGCGGGCGTAAACTGGCCTAAGGTATAGCTCTAGCAGAGCACGGGCAGCTCAAGTTATTAGAACCCAAGAATCGGATGCTCATCCTGAAGAAAGAAGAAAAGACAGAGCTGAAATAAAGCTTCCCTCAGTAAACATCCCCCCTCCCACACGTCCCCACATCTTCGTTGTGTTTCTGTTTATAAATATGTTGGAAATTGATTCTCTCATGAGGCAGGTTAGACGGTAGAGTGATGTAGTGATGGGTTTCCTGTCATATTATGCCGACTCTGTGTTGTTTGGGACAAACCATACGTTACTAACAGCTTTCTATATCCAATTCTGGCAATAAATTTTCTAAGTCAGCGCGTACGAAGTCGCGGGTAATAGGTAGTGGTGGAATATTGTATTGTCCTGCCTACATATATGAAACACAGCAGTATAGTAAACAAGATAAGAGAAATGCATAAAAATCACGATCAGGATGAACTTAATAAGGCAAATGAATATGCTGAGGCAGTTGGAATCAGCTGATGTGACCGATATTAAGCCTCACATGCACCAGGCAAATAGTTTGACTGATCGTTGTCATACTGGATGCAGGTCCAGGTTCCACCATCAGTTGCCGCGTACTGGTTCTTCGTGATTACGGTTTTCCTTAGTTGTCTGTCTCAAAAACTAAATGTTGCACATACTGAAACATATTTTCCAGATCTTTCTCTATTCGTAGAGATATAAAAAAAGATTAATAACCTCTATTATTGCCCCTTAAGCCAATAGAGGTAGCTTAAATCTGTCTACTCTATCACTACTGTGCAGATGCCTAGGGGAAATTTACGATTCGCTTTCCTGGACAGCGTTCAGGTCGGAGGTACGTACGGTGAGGGCTGTGAGGTAAGAAGCGGCCCGGGACAACCTTGAGCGCCAGTTTAGAGTGAACAGGGTATAGTATAGTTCGTCCTTCATGACGCTAGTGACATGTACAGCGTGTAGCGTTAATTTTAAGTGAAGGAAGCAAATATTAGTGTGAGTTCTATCTGCCAGTATCATCTTAACATGGTGAATGAACAAACGAGTCTTTGACAGGATGCGATACAGCCAGAAAACATAGAGCAAGTTTATGTAAGTATCATTACACTCTACCCTTACTATTGATCTCCTTGATAGAAACGCGAGAAGAACATTTCGGTCTAACAATAAATGACTTTCCAAGAACATGCAAGACGTTAGATGTTTGGAAAGCATTTAGAATTTAATCATTGACTTACTCTGGATTTATATGAAGCTTACATCATGAGATTATAAACATCTTAAAGAGTAGGAAGAGTTATTTAAAGAATGTATATAATGATATTACGGTCAAAAATAAAGAATGTCAGTCTAATATAAGTTTGTTTATTCAGAACATTGGGGTATCTCAGATAAACTTGATAAGTTGATAATCTCTATAGAAGAAACCCAAAAATCATTGAATCTCAGTATAAATATCTTATGTCTGACACAGCACTATCTGAAAAATTCTGAAATATGTCTCCTCCCCTTTAATGGATATAGGTTAGCTTCATGTTAGGGACCGTGCACAAACTACGTGGCTTGGTCCAGGGGGGGGGGAGGGGTTGGGTGGAAGGCTACGCTGGGCTACGTGGGGGGAGGGGGTTTCCAAGCCAGGCCACGTAGCTTTCCTTTCATAACATTTGTCACAGTTAAAATGAGGTACAGAACTCTCCGTATGTAATTTACAATAGTCTGACAAGAGAAAACAGTACAAAATGTCTTCTGGAATCAAAAAGGAAAAAAAGCTACGTGCTACGTGTGTGTGTGTGTGGGGGGGGGGGTGGTAGAGGTAAAAGCCACGTAGGGCTACGTGGAGGGATAGGGGGGATCCACAGGAGGCCAAAATGGAGCTACGTCGTTTATGTACGCTCCCTTATTACAGGCCAGAGATGAGAATGAGTGGTGCAGCAATTGATGTAAGAGAAAATACTGAAACAAAATCATTAAACTTAAGTAAATACTGTATAGAACAAGACTGATATATTCGACGATTAACATAGAGTAATTAAATTTTAAAATGAGACGCTTACGGTTGTTTGAATTATTTACTTTATTAGCTGTACAGTTACCATGGTGATATAAATTTACGTATAATCCAGCAAGAACAGTTCAGTTTTAGTTGAGTATTAATTTATAATATTTAATATATTTATTGCATCGAAAATTTATGGTGTTATTATGATATCTCTGTCACAGCGTCTCTTTCTGTCTGATTCATTTGCGATATAATGTTCTGTATTTCCTCCTTTGCTTAAAATGTTACGGTCCGGTATGATGGAACACAACAAACTTTCATTCGAATAAGTATTTGTCGCCCCAAAATAAAGGTACACAGCGAGCTGAAGTGTTACGGACGTAGGAATACGCATTTTCAATCCCAGGAATAGCCTCTGAGTTTTGTTGTTTGGACATACGCAGCGAAGTGCTGTTAGCTGAAGTGTATTAACAGAAATGAGTTCCTTTTAAAAGCCCTATAAAGCTGCTCATTGTAGCGGAGTGGACAGACCGAAAAAAAACAGACATGGGGCTTCACTTTCTGTTTCAAACAAAAAATTTAAATATATACCATGATACTTATTCCTAGAACACTGTTGTTTTCCAAATGTTTGGATAATGTAATTATGTTATTGCGGAATTTAGAAAACAAGGAGTTACACAGCACTATAATTATTTTTTTTAAGAAGATGTTAACTTCTCGTCGACATTGAGGTAATTAGAACCGAGAAATAGTTTGGGGACAAGCAACTGGACGAAGCTATGCCGGCAATCACATTTTTGAAGACAAAGAAAATCAAAATCTGGAAATTGGCATTGGGAATCAAACCCGCGTTCTCTCGAACGCCAGGCCCGATCGTTAACCACTCATCCACTTGGCTGGGTATTTTAAATGTAGTAAGACGGGACATTTTTCTTTTAGTAAACATATCAGAACCCTGTATTCGTAAAACGTTGCTGACCTTCTTTCAAACTCGACAGCGCTATTCAGCCAACACCCACCTGCATTTTTAAACGCCTTTTCACATTTATTTCCGGGGAGTACTGGTTGAGCATACAGTAACTTATGGCATTTATGCACAGTGTATCCCTGTCTCCTGACCAACTTCTAATGCCTAAAAAGAACATTGGAGATGAAGCTCCAATTTTTATGTCTTGGAAACATTCTGATTTTTGTAGAAAAAATGGAATTGCACACTAGGTGATTTGAATGAGTTGGTTATTATTATTACTCTTTATTTTCCAATAAGTAAGAAAAATTAAAAAAAGAAAGTGATTACTTTTTTAATTTCAATTTCCCTCCATTCTTTCTCCAAATTCCTAGTATGTTTTTTTTTAAAGCCAATAAGATAAAATAGAAAATCGAGAAAAATTAGGGAAAAAATCAATACCATAAGAGGGGGGAGGGATCATACTCATTTCAAAATTGCCGCGTTCTAGTGACGTTACTGTTTCTTCGCACTGATCCTAGGAGCGCTAATGTCGGTGGCTGGCATATTACTTCACCAAAATACATAATGGTCATGTTGAGTCCTTGGAGGAAGGAATATATGGAAACGACGCATGGGACATTCACCACGCACTGGAGTGAAACCGGGTAGAGAGAATTGGGTGAGGTGGTCGCCATATTGCTCGGCCGTAGACGCACGGGGAATAGGAACAAAAACCTCAAAGGAATCTTACGACAACCGTGGCACCGCAATTTGATGATGGATTATTATGTAACTCGACGAGACAAATCGAAAGTGAAGAATAAATGTTTTCGATATCTCTAGTTCTCGAGATATGCTGTCTCCAAATTGAGGCGGTTAGGTTAGGTTAAGTCAATGTTTAGAACTTTTTTTTTTTTTTTTTTTAATCGAACCCTGAGCTTACTCAGATGATATTGAACTGTTAGTGGCCTACGTAACTTTGCTAGCAACATCAGTGCATTTATCTTCTTACCATACATCAAAAGTCAGAAGCTTAGATGGGAGTAGTTTACATCGCGATACACATTGTGTCATTAACATAGTGCTCATGAAATTTCTAACAACTAATAACAAATATATTGTTTGTACCCTTCTGGTACAGGCTACATTTCAACCAACCAACATTTCCATTAATATTGCCACTACAAAATCAAATTATGTGGACAGATCTAAACACATGAAATGCATCGCGAACTAACATTTCGGGTAACAGCAACGTTTGCTTCCTCAGGTTTAGTAGTTCACACAGTATCAATTATCACAATTAATTTCATCGTACACTTTCAGTGTAAACTGAAACTGGAATAAAGCATGCACATTCACTGAATCGCGATGTTAACTTGACCCGCTTAAATTAGACTTTCAATACTTGTTTACAATAAGGCTAGCCTTTTAGGAGCAAAGTAGTAACATACGCTGATTGTCTACACTACACCAACAAACATTTGAGAAGGATATCATCCTATTGAGAGGAATGAATATATTTATAGCGATAGGCTCTAATCTTGCAGTTATCTATCAAACACTCTAAGAACAATAATTACAATGTGATTTAGTTACGAAACGTTATTCCATGTTGTTTCCTATCTTGTCTGTTTGTGCAACCGAATGCAACACAACTTAGCATTATGAAAAACTTTGAAATATTAGAAAACGAAATTCACAGCGGCAAACACAGAGCAAACAGCCCAATGTCTTGGGGTGATTCCTATGGCCGCCGCGCATGCGCAGTAGGAGACGAGTTTTTATATGAGGTTTCACAGATTTAGCGTTATTTCGTCTCCATATATTCCTTCCGCCATGGTTGAATCTCTCTTTATATTGTCTCTGGTTAGCCTCTTCCAACTTTCAGCCCAACGTTGGTGAACGGTTCAGCAGATAATCGATTATACCCTCCCCTCTACTCCACTATTCTGCAACGTTTCTATGATGATCTTGAGGTATACAACTTCTTGCCGAGCCATCCGAAAAACATTTATCCAACAAAACCACCTGATCCTCAAATTTCGAATAGAATATATATGTTCCAAAAAAGGTATCCTGTGAACAAGCGAGGTTCAACGTTACGACAAGATAGCTTTTTGGTAAGGGGAAGTGGAATGTATATAACAGATAAGCAACAAATAGACTTGCAAGAATAGGATCCGTAGTGAATATTAAATAAGGAAAACAGATTGAGTTACTAGGAGCAGTATAGCGAAAGACTTGCAGTGAACAATATAAAAACTAAGGCTACGCCAACCATACTACTTGAAAAAATTGCGGCATCTTCCCGGGAAGGTGAATGGAAAAAATTAAACATATACTCAGTTCAAAGAGCTATTTAAGCATGTATGGTACGATGCAGGATACTGGTAGCTTACTTTTGGTTTAAATGGATTCTTCCTCGTTAGTAGAAACTGACAGAAAGAAATTTAATGAAATAAAATACGAAGTACAACCAAAGTTTCTACAAGATCACTTTTATCCTTTAGCATCCGCATATTTAATCATCGATTACATACAGTGTAAAGCAAAAAGTCGAGTAAACAAATTATACTCGCGCAATATGTTTGTGATATTATGAAAGTTTGTTGCATGAATGTATATTACACATATTGCAAATGCTTCAGGTTTTATTCGACATTTTCAGAGCCTCAGCAGTCTTCTCAAATGCTTACAATAATTACTTTCCATTTTTTTAAATGATTCATTGAATTTGAACATACGCCTCTATTCGGTTCAGTTCCATTTCTGAGATAGAACAATAGAAGTATCGCATGATATTAGTTAGCATCGCAAGTGTCCGAAACCGGCCTCGAACCGATGACTCAGTATAACATTAGAGGGCGTTATTTCTCCAGGTCATTGTAGCATATAAACCTATAACAGCCGAATATGACCTTCATGGGCTAAAAGTATCTGTGAATGAGCTATGTGCTGAGAAAGAAGATTTATGTACCATTAGACATTAATGCACTTTCCTTTCATACTTTGTAATTAATGTTTACCCGCAACTCAATGTTACGAAATTATGTTCCATGTAAGGAAGTCTTCGTGATTTCCATAGCTCAGCAAAATTAAAGTCAAAGGTCAACAGGTATAAAGGCTAGGTGCAAAACGGAAATCTGAAGTTTATATGTACGATAACAACAGGAAGAAAACGACATGTATTCAACATATGCTTTCAGACGGGTATTATTTCAGCAAACTAGTTAACTGAATCCAAGTTAAGATACTTTTTAGAGACCGAGCGTGGTGGGTGAACGGTTAACGATCTAGCCTCGCATTCGGGAGGACGCCGGTTCGAATCCCCCTCCGGGCATCCAGATTTGGGCTTTCCATGGTTTCTTCAAATCACTCTAGGCGAATGCCGGGATGCTTCCTTCAGAAAGACCATGGCCGAATTCCTTCCAGCTCCTTGTCCACATCCCGCCTCTAATGACGTCGACGAGGCGTAAAGCCATAAGTAAATAAACAACTTTTTAAAGGATCGTGGCATTATATTTCATACTCCCCTTGTCAATTGCGTTTGTTTAGTATTTTCCTGTAAGTTTCATAATATAAAACTAGCCCAAAAAAACTTATTCGTAACAACGGCAATAAATAATAATGCAGCTTAGTTTAGAGAAATATAAACGATTATTTTAGCACACCTATCAACGACCATCATCCTGTTGTAATATTGTTTATCAGCAACAAAACAACGTTAAAATGTGTTATAAATCAACCATTGATCATAAAAACCACCATGAAACATTGGTGAAGCTTTTACTTTTCTTCTACAGGGTTTGGTGAGTGGTTGATACGCTACTTAAATAAGTCTAAAATACTACCAGTGTAATTTTTTTGTCGTAACCAAAATTAATTTCTTACGATTCTGATCGCAGACACTTCACTGTTCACCACAGGCCACTAACTAGTAAAGAAAATAATTTCTACACTTGAAATTTGCACATGATATGTATGTAATTCGTTGACCCAAATACCGTATTTAAAGTTTTGTAAAATTATATTCAGTGAAGTTACAAAACAAAAATGATGGAGGATGAAATTATTTTTCTTATACCATAGCGTGTGGAGTATTGATGTTAAAACTTTCTGTTGCTTATGGTTCGTCGACGTCGGGGTCATTCACGGGGGGGGGGGGTTATGGGGCAAGGAACTGGAAGGAATTCGACCATGTCCTTATTGAAAGAACCATCCCGAAATTCACCTGGAGTGATTTCGGGAAACCATGGTAAACTGAATTCTGGATGGCCAGACGGGGATTCGAGCCCATGTCTACCCAAATGCGAGGCCAGAGCGTTACCACTCACCTCAACAGGTAGAGCACTGGCATTTTCAGTTCTTTTCACTGTAAAATAAAGACATGAATGGCCGTCAAATTAATAAATTTTGGACCATTATTTTTTACCTAAAAAATGCCATTACTAAGAAACTTGAATATTGTCTCCAATATCAACCGTATCCTATATTTAAATTAAAAGAGTTTTGTTAGCTATTGATTTCTGTGCCAACTGACTACCTTCTGACCCACCATGTTAGTCTGCAGGGCGTTAAAAAAGTATCGTATCGAGTATTTTACGAGGTGATAGTATCCATAAAAACAAGACATAACGTCTGATAAACACTGGCCTGCAAACGCATACTCCTGGAATTAATAGGTGTGCAATATGATGTCTGTACACCACAAATCTTGCATCTGCCCTTCGGCGTAAAAAATCACGCACTATTTGTGAATGTCTTGGTTGGTCCTGTGCGTTCTGACATGAACTGAAGACGTACAAGACCAACCAGGACTGTTTCAAAGGGTGCGTCATTCCTTATGCCGAAGGGCTGAGGCATGCATTGCCATGGACGGGGGGTCAAATTGTCTTGTTTAGGCGCATACTATCACCTCCTAAAACACTCGACCGAGCATGATGGGTGAGATTGGTGTTTTCTACGGTTTCCCCAAATCACTCCAGGCGAATTCCGGTATGTGTTCTTTTTTTTTTTGGCTTATTGATTTACGCCTTGTCGTCGGCTAAGGTCATTAGAGGAGGGATGGTACTGGGGACAAGGAACGAGAAGGAATTCGGCCATGGCCTTTTTGAAGAAGCATCCAGGTATTCGCCTGGAGTGATTTGGGGAAACCATGGAAAACCCAAATCTGGATGCCCGACTGGAGATTCGAACCCACGTCCTCCCCGCCGGGATGGTTTCTTCAAAAAGGCAATGGCCGGATTCCTTCCCGTTCCTTTTCCCCTTTCCCGCCTCTAATGACCTCGACGTCAACGTGGCAAAGTTATTAGAAAAAAATATTCGATACTTTTTTTCAACACCTTCAATGTGTATAGGTTTAGCGCGTGAGTAGAGTCGCTGAAGATATGCGCGTGGATATTCTCGCGACGAGCCTGTACTTGTCGAAGCCCACACACAGCAACGACAGCTTTACACATTTGTCGTTCAGCTGGCTAGCCACGCTTAAATTTTGGTGTTTATGATAGTGGTCTACGGATTTATCCATCATGATTTCCTGGCTCGTGGCTCACTGGGAATACCAAAACACCACGAGCCAAGTGTAGTGCGGTTACTGTTGCGAGGTAACAATACTGAAATGAAACATGTTTTTAAGTCCTTCACACAAAAAAAAAATGGATTTATTTGTGCAGCAGCTTATATTAATGCTGTAAAAAAAGAAAAAGAAATTGACAGTATGACAAAGAAAAAAGTGGTTTCAGGAAGATTATAAACACGATCATTACTGCTATTTGTACTATTTGAGAAGCATTTTCTTCGATTTCTTCAGTATTACATGAATGCATAGATACATCCTCCTATGCATTTCCTTCATGTCCTTCATCTTCCCCTTCATAATTTGGGCTTCTTATATTGCTGATACTGTCCATTGGTTCGCTTTGATCTCTCGTAAACAGTAGTAAGTCATAATACCGTAAATTAGTTTTGTAGATTTCGTATTCGCCTATTCCACTTCTTGTTGGGTTTTCAATTTTTTTTATATATTTCTTGCGAAAAACACTCCGCAAATAGCGTATTTTATTTTTTTTATTAATGTACTATCAACTTTTATATTATATTTGCCACATACCTCTATCAATGCACTATATCCTAATTTTTTTTAAAAAATTCTGTTCGCTTGCTTTTTTTGTTTCACCTTCCACAATGCAGTATGTTGCTGATATGTCGCAATAAAATCAGTTACGAATTCTCTGTTCATCTTACTTAACTTATCAGACACTCAGCAAGTCTTATCCACTGCGAGTAAATTGTATGGCTACCGTCGCGCATACTCGCCATGTTCAAATCTGTCACGATTGTTATGGGCTTGCAATTCGGCTCGTCGTTAGACAATTAGCACACACATTTTATCGTCTATATGTATCGCCACGGAATTGCTGGCGTACAAATGTGTGTGCGTATGCCAGGCTACTAAAACATAAATGCGTGAGAGTGGACTTGCACTTGCCCTATTTACTTATATCCACGAACTGTTACGTATTTTTTTTCACAGCTGCTGGGAACGGAGAACACCGTATAAGCAGATAAGACAGCTGCCCAACTTGATTATGATTTTCCTCAAGGGTTCACGCAGCGTGTCTACGTCAGAAATTTGAGGAAGTGGGCTTGTTGAGCGTGGATGGGCCGCGGCCGCTCCGTTATAAAGTAACGGGAGAGGAACGACCCGTGGGCTGCCTCGCCAACTTCCCTTTCTAATCTAACAATCACACTGCTGTTCCTTTCTACAAGCTGTCTCACTACTCATCACAAATATTAATAGTCGTTGTATCACTACAATATCTGGAAATCACGCATTTATCGAAGTAAATTTTCCTGACTTGTTTCAGCTTTAAAACGCATTATAGTGGAATACAGGAATCATTTATCCCACAGACCGCCTCGTAAGAGATTTAATTCAAACGAAAATTTACAATACTATTTCATAAATGCTTAATTATACGTTAGTTTTAAAATAAATTCGAAAAAATGTAATGTTGTTGCAGGGCATTTTTCCAGCAGTTACTTTGTTGATTAATTGTTAATAAATAATGCCAATGCAATTGTTTTTCTATTTTTTTTAATGATGTACATGTTTTACCTAACAATCCACGTTAAAATTTACACTTAAATGTATTAAATAATGTTTGACGTAATCCTAAAATTGTAACATTTGCTGGTTGATTACCACTTACTATTTTACATTGATGTTGTTAAGGTTGGTAGTTGATAATTTTATGTATTTAATATGGGAAGGATGAGTTTCAGATGTTGTGTTTATTCGGTTGTAACTTGTTTCACTATATTTTTGTCTAACTACTTCTTATTAGTATTATTTTTTTGTTAATGTCTGAGTTGTATAATTTTCACCCGAACACATAATCTTATAAAATCTTTGAATATTTAATCAAAAAACTGAAAATTTACAACTCAAACACGAAAGGAAATAATACAATCTAAAAAAAAAAAAGCTAGTTGAGCTAGTAAATAAACAAAAATATAGCGAAACAAATTGCAACAGAATAAATAGAACACCTGAAACTCACCATTAAACACTAATGCTAATCTTAACAACTCCACCATTAAACGCTAATCTTAACAACTACCAGTCTTAAAAAGAACTGTATAATAGTAAATGGTAAACAACCAGCAAATGTTGTATTTTTAGGATTAAATCACATTATTTTTTTAAAAAAAAACTGTAAAATAATTATAAATTTCAACTCACATTCATCGCTGATGATTCCTGGATGATAGGTGAAACGCGTACGGCGATAAACAAATTAAAATAAGACGCATTGGTTTACTACCTCTTTTTTTACTTCATCTGGCCAATAATGACCACGAGACACCTAGACCCTGTTGCACACAGGTGGCCAGTGTCAATCATGAGAGGGGGGGGGGGGGAAAGCACCTGTGTCCTACCCGAATTCAAACCGGTGTACTTAACCCACAGTAGAAAAATCTGTATAGCCATTACTTTTTGTTCTGTGTGATAAGTGTATTTTTTGTTTGTGTAATGTGTAGTTTATGAGGTGGAGATTGGGTACCGTCCCAGCATTCGCCTATATTATTGCGGAAAACCGTTTGAAAACATGGTTGTTCAGCTTCTCGATACTGGTGGGACTATTTTCTTCCGCGTACGACATTACAATTTTTTTTTTTTTTTTTTTTTTGTTAAATTGATTTTCTGTTCGTCTTAAGTCTCCAAATTATATCACGTGAAAGGTTACACGATATAATCCAGCCGAGGATCTGTTCCTAAGATGCCTGGACCAACGATATTCTTACAGGAATTTTTAATGTTACCGAAAACGCCCGTTTTACATTATGTTTTCACGTAGAAGGATGGCTTTCGTATGGTATTACGCTAAAATCTTTGTGTCCCACTACTGTCGAAGAAGAAAGTAGTTCCAGCGGTGTCGTGTAACATAAAATTACATAGCAATTTTATATTTGTAAACACCCCTTAAACGATCAAGCTATAATGGGAACTCATGTAAGAATATAACAAACTGCCTGAGCATTATTTTCTGTATATTTAAAAATGTAATAAAATCAATTTAGATTAAAAATTGAATGTTCTATAAGGTAGAGATCTCCATTCATACGTCTTTTTAATTTTTGTGTTGCTATGTTGGATAAAAAAAGTCAGGTAGATTCTGATTCTTCTCTTGAATTGTGGGACGCATTGTCTCTTTAAATAACACTTAAGGTAACATCGGCAACAAAGCAGACTAAATTTCTAACCAAAGCAATGAAAAATATTTCCTTCCAAGCAATTTATTTTTGTATCAGACAATACGTTAGATGAGATATCATTCACGCCTAAATAAATATTGTTTGTTGTTCCCGTATTTTGATCCCTGAGTCCTTAATTGGTCTTCCCCGGCCACATTCTGACCCTTCTGCTGCGTCACTGCATCCAAATGAATACACAAAGCTGTTTCATATTGCTATAAAAAAAGTTGGTAGTATTTAGGTCAAGATACAAGAGAAGGCACGATGTTTACTCGAACAAGCAGTTTTCAACTATTCTAGTGCTACAGTCGGACATTACATGCAATTGTCGGAGAAGCACCAAACTATTGTGCCCAAGTGTAACAGACACAGGCGGATTTTAACCAACAGTACAGGGTGTCCCAGAATTATCTTTACAACTTTAACACTGAATAAATTATGTTTGGAACGAGATATCACAATGCAGTTTTTTTGCACGTTACAGAGTATCTCTCAAAGTTTTTTTCTGTTTCATTTCAGGTGCGGTTTGCTGACAAGTAGGTAGTTACATCACATTTATTGAAAATGTACACCCCGCAGGAAAAAGCTCAGTGTGTTTCCGACAGTCATCTTCCAGCAGGATGGTACACCTCCGCATTGGGCTCATGATGTCCGTGATTTTCTAGATAAACAATTACCTGGTCGGTGGATAGGAAGAGGGGGTCCAATTGACTGGCCGCCTCGTTCACCTGACAAAACCCCCTTGGATTTCTTTCTTTGGGGATAGGTAAAAGACATCGTGAATCCAACCCCGGTTAGAAATTTGGCTAATCTCAGGCAGAGGTTTTCTGTAGCAATTACGACAGTTGATCAAGGGATGCTCCAAAGAACTTGGTAAGAAATTGAATATCGCTATGATATTGTACGGGCAACAAATGGTGCACACGTTGAAATGTTCTAAAGACAGAAACAAAACTTTGAGAGATACTCTTCAAAGTGCAAAAACCTGCATTGTGATATCTCGTTCCAAACATAATTTATTCAATGTCAAAGTTGTAAAGATAATTCTGGGACACCCTGTATTATTCCTCCTGCTTAATGATATGGACGAGATCGGCCAGTATTCACCAAATCGTGTAGAGTCTCCCTATCTCTTCTATAGCAGTTTATAACCAAAGGTAAAGTTTGCTATTGTAAGAACGGAGACATTCCAGGCGTATGCTTGCAATGAAGTCTCCACCGCCGCATTGTGTTGTGAAAACACGATATTTCGACTAGCTCCGCAGGTGTGGTGACATCTGCACTGGTCGGCTGACCGTCAGATACTGTATCGGGTATCGTTTTACCGTGCGTTACGTAAGCAATATTTTTAAAATTATCATCTGAGATCTATAGATCGGTGCTGATCAATATTTTGAACAGGGTTTAGACTTGTCTTGAATGTCCGAGTGTGTCCGAAAAATTTTCATTCCAAATCTTTTACCCTCTTACACAGACGTTCTCTCATCCCTCTAGCGAATGTTGTGAAGCGTGTTAGTCCGTTCATTTAACAGAGGCGGCTCAAGGTCACTGTGCTCTATCCCCACTGTGCTGCCATTACTTCCACATACGAAGGGGAGCACAGCGGTCAGCTTGGAGAGGTAGGAAGGTAGGGGATGGTGATGTGAGTAATGGGGGCCAGAGAGCCGCCAGTTCGGAGGGAACGGGATAACAGGATATAGTCGAAAGTATTACACACCAGCACGGCCATCTAAATTTCAGTTTTCAATGGTTTCCAAAAATCATTTGTAGCAAATGCTGGTGTAGTTCGCAAAAATAAAAATCGTGGCTCACTTTCATTCTGTTCCTTATCAACAATCGTATTCCGGCTCTTCGCAGACCAACAAATTCAGAGCTTCTGCAATTTAAAACACTTGAAACCTTTCTTGTTAGTGTGTAAATCGGATAGCGAACGTTTTCTCATTTTTTTAAAATTGTATCAATAGTACATTTGTACTCTTTTCAATAGTATATATGTATAGTATGTTTCAAGGATGACGGAGAATAGCAAATGTATTGATTTGAGATATGGAATCCAGGATCGGTAACTTCTGAGTTGCAGGTTACCTATGAATGTGGAATAAAAGAACCTATGAATATTTGCAGATACAATAATTTTATTTATCTGTACTACTTTTACAAGCTGTTAATATATTTACCACAGTTCTTCGAAATGGTGTCCCCCAGCTTCGGTGCAGGGATGGTAACGTCGCACTAAGTTCTGTCGTACCAGGTGGAACCACATCGCTGTCGTTCTACCGATGTCTCAAGCAGCGAGAATTGTCTACAGTAGATTATCTTTAGTCTCTACACAACCACATAAGAAAAAATCAAGTGTAGCGAAATCAAGTAAACGAGCTGACCACGAAACAGGACATCCTGTTCCTGTCCATGTTTCAGCGAATGTCTGACGAAGTGTTGACGAAAATTGACCAGTAACTCCATCATGCTAAACCCACATACGATGACGAATAGCATGTGGGGTCCGTTCCAATAACCTGATAAGCATATCCCTCAGAAACACGGTGTTCACTCTTACAGTTAAGAGGGATGGAAGAAGATTTGTTTGTCATTTGTTACTTGACTGGTTTGATGCTCTCTTCACATCTGGAGCTAATCTCAAAATACCCTTTAAAACCCACATTCTCTATACGTTCTACTCTCTGTCTTCATCCACAGTTCTTTCCTTCAGCTGTTCCCTCCACCAACAAATTAATCAATCCTGCATGTTTTCAAATATGACCCACCATCCTGTCTATTCTTTCTGTGAGACTCTTCCACAAACTTTTTTCCTCAGTCATGACTTGCAAAACGCGTTCATTTTTTACTTTATCTGTCCACTTAATTTTCAGCATTGTTCTACAGCTCAAATGCTTCTATTTTCCTTCTTTCTGGTATTTCTAAAGTCCATTCTTCAGTCCCACAAAATGCCATGCTCCACAGATACAGTTTTTGAAAAATCTTTCTCAGTCGTACGTCATTATTTAAAAGTAAGATATGTCTCTTTTTCAAGAAGGCGTTTTTGGCTAGTGCTGTTCTGCTTCTAATATCATTCCTGCTTCGGCCATCAATCATATTACTTCCGAAATAACAGACCTCACTTATTTCTACTACATCTGGTCATGTTATTGCTATCATTTCTACTACATTTAATTGTATTCGTCTTATTTGCTTCACATTTATTCCAAATTCTTCCCTCAGTATTTTGTTCATTTCATTCAGTAATTTCTCAGAATCCTCAAGTTGTTCTGCTAACAGGACAGTATCATCAACAAACAGCAACATACCGATTGTTTCTCCTTTAACACTTATGTCACATTCTAATTTTTCTTCTACTTCCTTTATTGCTTCCTCTATGCACAACTTCAATCATAACTATTTTTAAGTGATGCTTGTCTCTCGTGATTCTCTATTTTTATTATAGCCATCTTAATATTAATACATATTATAAATCATTCTTCTGTCTTGATATTTTAGTCCTGACTTCCGTAAAATATTGAACATCTTGTTTCATCTGACATTATCAAAAGCATTTTTTCCACAAATGCCATAAAAACATACATTTTTTTCGTGATTCACCATTCCAATGTAATCTTAAAGCCGGAATTGCTTCTCTGCTACCACGCAATTTCCTAAAACCGATCTTTTCCCTATATCTCTTTTACTATCCTAATCTGTTGTTCTGCATATTATACTAGTCAGTAATGTTTAAGCGTATGATGTTAGACTTAATGTGCGGTAATTTTCACATTTGTCAGCTTTCATGGTTAAAACGATACTTTTATTGAAATCAGTTCGAATCTCCCCTCTTTCATAACTTTTTAGTATTAGTTCGAATAATTTTAGGAGCACTTGTTCTCTTAGAGATTTTAGATTTTCTGCATGAAACTCATCAATTTCTACTGAGCCTTATTTAAGTTTCAAAGCTTTGTCATATTCTGTCCTTTAAACAAGCTCTCCTAAATCATCAGTATCGACATTATCTTCTCTTTCCGGCAACTGCTGTGCAAATCATCTCTATCCTACAGATTCTCTATGTATTCCTTCCATTGGATAGCTCTATATTTTAAAGTTAAAAGCCGTTTCCGATTAGTCATCACATGAAATTGCTCGATGATTGACGAGGCGTAGAGATAAATATATTTATTTTGTTTAACTTGTCCAGTAGGCCTATATGTTTCAAAGAAAATAGTTAGAAAATGATAACAAGACCAATTAACAAATACACAATCAAACAATGATACATTTATATTGGATTAGATTTCAGTGGCGTGGATATCGTTGTCATTTGCAGTTAACAAATCAGTTTATCTCCTGATAGTGAAGGGATCCGTACCTGGCATACACCGGCAAATGTTACATTGTTACAAATTTCCTCTATTGTCGCTCCATAAGATAGTCACAGGAGGCGGCAAAGTATTCGCAGCTTATTCCTTTTACCTCAATTATTGCTCTATAAAGTATACTACCATCCAATACTAACCAATTACTCTGAACCTGAAGTTGGACAGAGATATAAACAAAATTACAGGTGGCAGAAATGAGGTTTCTAATAGGGACAGAGAACGTCACAAGGAAGGATAAAGTCAGAAATGAAAGCATTAGGAGAGATTAAAAGTCGAAGCGTTGGAAGACACGTTAACGAAGAAAATATTAAAGTGCCTGGAACATATCATGAGGTTGGAGATTGGGAGAGTGCCAGAGTTAGCGCCTTGAACAATGGGAAAGGAAGAAGACCTATTGGAAGATCACGGACAAGATGGATGGACCAGGTGAAGCGATTTGATGGGATAAACTTGGAATAACCGTCAGACTGGAAGAGAATGTGCCGGACGACCCGCAAGAGTGGAAACGTTAAATGATGACGATATTAACATATGCGATGGCTGTCCTTAACCTTGAGGCTCAGCTGAAATCTCCTGTGTAAGGTGTGAGGGATGGGGAGAAAACAGTTATTATTCTTTAAGCCACTTTGCTGGGTCAATATTTCTCTGGATGGTGAACAGAGGCGGCTTTGGATGTGAGACCACCCGCAGACTTCCTGACACGTGTGCATTCCTTCACGTTTTCACTGATCCAGATACCATCACACAACGGCCGACTTGTCGATAAATTCGCTTTAACGAACTTCCTGCAATAGTGGGATCACTCTCAGCTGTTCAACGACCCTGGGTGTTTTAATGACGCCTGCTCGGTACGCACGGGCCCTTAATTCTAACAAATATGATATTTAATAAAGGTGTATTTTGACTGTAATTTTTACGTATAATGGCAATGTCACTTCAATAATTAAAATAGATAGGGCCATATAAACAGTTGAATGTGATAGTAGCCCATATTTCGTTCGTTGAAGTATGGCTCCCGTGTGGATTTTTTTTTTCTTAGCTTTTCCTTCCGCTATTTTTTTTTATCCAAATGTGATGCTACTAAAGCAAGAGAAGATTATTTGTTTGTAAAAAGACGGTAAGGGGAATTGCAGACTAAAAATTTCTGGAATTATACTATCCTTTTTTGTAAACTTCGGCTACTTACATGAAATTTTAATGACATCTTCATGGATTTCATGGAAACCTAGATTCAATTGCAATTTTATTTATTCTTTTTGATTCCTAACTACCGAAATCTCAAGAATACTGTAAAAGTTTGTATCACTCAACTCCTTTGAGGTACGTCTATTGGAATGAACTATGCATTCCCTATGTTGACCCTAGAATTAGAAAGGCTCCACTACCATGAAGGAAACCATCAGGTACTTAATTGATACAGGGCTCAGTGTGCATTGGAAATGGTTTTTCCACCGATCAAAATTTAGGTGAAACTCCTCAGCTTTATTATAGCTCTATAAAATCCGGTCATCTATTTCGCAGTAAATGATGTCTTTGCTGGTGTACCGATGGATTGTGTTGATCAGCCATCTTCTTAAACATCCATGCCCGCGGCCGGATTCGAACCGGCGGCCTTCGGCACGTGGAGCTAGCACTCTAGCCCCTACGCTACCGAGGCCGGCGGCTTGATTTCTTAAGGCAAGGAAGCAGTCGAAGTACAATATTTTCATAACACAATCCGGTGGCGTATCTTCAAAGTCTCCATTGGAAGTGTACACTGGGAAAGTCTTCGATTTTATTCCCTAGTAGGCTGCTATGCTGACAGAGTATACGTCGATGCAGTGTTTCAAATAATCGACCTAACGTATGCTAACGTTAAGAATTGATTGAAAAGCCGGAGGAATATATCACAAGTCTACAGTTCCACGGTAGGGCAACGGGGCTGATTGAACTGAGGATAGGAAGGAAAGTGGTGTGACCTTGACTGGACTTGTAAATAAAAACACCGTCTATTAGCAACTGGTTTTATTGATGTAAGCTCAGACGCGTTTCGCCCTTGTGGAATGGGGCATCGTCGTCTGAGCTTACATCAATAAAACCAGTTGCTAATAGATGGTGTTTTTATTTACAATTATGTAATAAGCAACTGCGGAAGGATGGCCAATATACGATACATTGACTGGACTTATTTCGTGTGGGAATTTTGACACTGTTCATGAAGAAATTAGTTACGCTATTAAGCATAGGCAAGTCGTCATTGTGTGGAGAGGCTAAGTTTCCTCGAAACAGTAAGTATTCTGTGTTGTCAGTTTGTTGGTTTACCAAACCAAACGCTTCTGGATCAGGACGAACAGAAGGTTCTGCAAACTTGTTGCACTAGCTTAGAATCTACGAAATCCGATATACACCAAGAAATTATGTCATTCAGTCAAATATCAGTTCGAGGCTTTCCAGTCCTTCACTATTTTGAACATACGTTGAGGGCAGGATATTTATTCCGACCATTACGTAGAGTCAGCTGTAATGCTTGATTCATTAGGCAAAAATTATTTCTACATTACTAGTACATTTATAATACAATAGATTATAAATAAACACCTGTTCTGGACGTACGAGTAGAAAGAATAATTGTACGCTACCTTGGAAAATACGAGGCTTTGCCAGTGGGTTTTATTTGTTGGAAATGCCCCGAACATGTTGAGGGAGGTTTGTGGTGTGGTTTTGTACCTGCGGTTGCTGTATTGCATTGCATGGCCGTGACCTGCTATTAAGAGAGTGCCTCAGCTTTTCACTTTCGAGTCAATTGGTCTGGCAATGAGATAACTGCATCACTTACTCGCAGCTGCATCTAGAGACACGCGCAAACCGAATGCATATCAGTATCAGACCAAAGCCAAATGATGATAGCGCTTTTGAATGCTCCAGTTTTAATATGAAGGTCTTGTGAGCCAATGAGCTTTTCTTTTACTAGTGAAATGATCGGTTAAAACAAATGAAACACATTCAATCAGAGCAAACGATTAACTGCAGCTAGAAAATACGGATCCTCTGATAAACAGAATTTATAAAAAAATAATTTTCCATTTTCTATTTTTGTCTGCTAAAGAAAAAAGAAACGAAAACACACAATATTTTGAGAATTAAATTTTTTAAAAACAGAGTGAACAATCTCTACAAATTCAGTACAGGAAAATTAGTCTTCTACTTTCATCCAAAAATTTTCTTCAGCAATAGTTTGTTTCGTTATGTGTGATAATGAGATTTATGTTGATATAAAATGTACTACAGGAGATTTCTGTAACTGGTCATAAAATATATTGCCTGAATCATGCTCTAGCTTCATTAATGGACAGTAATTATACAAATTGAACGTGGAAATAATACATAATACATACAGTCAAAATAATTAAATGTGTTTTATAATAAGCAGTGATGAAAAACGAGTGACGTTTATAGTATTTGCAGAAACTGTATATCAATATCTGTGACAAACAATTTACGGGCAGACAGTGAATACACGATGTAATATACCTGAAATAACCAGTGGGATAAGGTTTTTATCAAAAAATGGTAGTGAAATCGGTCATTGTTTTTATGAAGAAACCATCTCAGTATTCGTCCGAACATTCTTCAGGAATTTATGGAAAAGCGAAATCAGGGATAGATGGTGCGGGAACCGAACCCAAGTTCTCCCTACAGCCTACCCCTAACTTTAACACTCACGCACCAGACAAGAACTTGTTGATTGGTCGATGAATGGCTAATAAAAAATCCTATAATCGTGGATGCTTTACCGCTTACCCCGTCATTAAGTGAGGAATGCAACATCGAATCCAAGCTGTCCATCTGTTTACATGAAACAACAGGAGTCTGTTTTGCGCTGTTAAATCGAGGGATCGCGACAACTAATTTGATAGATTAAATTCTGAACCACTCTCTTACCACTCAGAATTAATTTCCCATGATTGTCAGAAATAATTTCATGGGAATTTTCACACTTAATGTAGACCATAATTCATTTCTCTACATAATCCTCTGCTATAAAGAGATTGGTTGATGAATACAAATCAAAACTACAACCTGCTCTTTTACATATTACACATTTTATGCTCAAACACCTACATGTTCATCGGTTACTGATTTGGTTATATTGCCACTCAATGATTATCAAGTTTCGTGTGAGAGTGTAACACCCAGGACACAACGCGCTTGGAGAGGACACAGATGTCTTTCTGATACATCAGTGACAGAATCCGTACATCTCCAAATCACGTAAACCTGTATCACGCCGTGAGTATTTATAGGGGGGAAAAAAACAACTGTGTGGTTTTATGAAACCACGAAGCAAGTGAAACTTTTTTAAGCATTTAACTGAAAATTTTCGGAAAATTATTCGATTTAGGGTATTAAAATTGCGTTCTTTATCTTAACCTAATAATTGGAAAATGGGAATGATAATGGGAAATCAATAGTAAACAAGAAATCCAACTATAAATTTTAATTTCAATCAATGTATTAGAGTACGGAATACATAATAAATACAATCACACGAATAAGTGAGAATGTAAATGCTAAACGGTCAACTGATGCGAGCTATGGGCGCCGCCATATTGCCCTTGGCTGCTCTGCCGAGCGCCTTTCACTTTATCCCCACTCCGCGGCCGGCTGTAATGCAACATGCGATAGATGGACGAAGAAATAACACTTCCTGTTTTCGGAAGAGAATATTATAAAGCACCCGTCAGTTGCCGATTACATTGCTTCAGTTCAACTGTAGTCGACACCAGGCAGATCTCAACTGACCAGGAGAGGTTTTAAGTGTGGAAATCGCAATTGTAGAACGAACAAGTCTGGTAAATAGTACGTCACCTCTGGTTTCTCGCCCGAAAGCAGTTCTGCCTGGTGGGCCTCCGTTTAAGAGAAATTGGGGATTAAAAAAAGTGCTAAAATTGTATGTAAATGAGCTATACTTTTACGGAAAACCGTTAGTTCATAATGTCTATTTAGCCGTGGTCGTTAAGGCGGAGTGCTCAGATGCGATGGGTTCGAAGTTCGATCCCACCAACCACGAAGTTTTTTTTCTATTTTTTTTATTGCCATTACATCTTGTATCATTAATAATTTTTTTTTGAAACGTAATCTACAACATTTTTATTTTCCTTTGACAAATACGCAAATATTAGGATGGTATAAATCATAAAAAGATTTGAAACAAAAATTACGTGAGTACCAGGAACATTTTTTGAAGGATATGTTTCGACAGTCAAATACAGTATTTATTATTGATTTAGGAAAGCAGGTTTCGTTAACATTTGTAAATTTGGGCCTTTTATTCGTTAATTTCGAACCATACCAGGAATATTTTATCATGTCATAAAATACAGGCGCTCGCAAAATGTGGTGAATAAGAGAATATATCTTAACAGCATCTTTGCACGGTTATCTTGCAAACAGTTCCGGCGCATTTTGAAGCTTTTTTATTAGTATTTTTACCTGATGATAGAAATACACATCACGTGGCTGACATAAATGCATACATTTCGGTGTTACCATCCTATTATTTGCGTATTTGTCAAAGGAAAATAATTTTTTTTTTAGGATTTGTTTCAAAACAATTTTTAATGCTACAACATAGAATAGCAATAAAAAAAATACATATAGAAAAAAAAAATTCGCGAGTGGGGAAATCGAACTTCGCACCAATCGCAACTGATCACACAGCCTCAACGAGTACGGCTAAATAGACATTATAAACTAACGGTCTTCCGTACAAGTATAGCTCATTTACATACAATTTAAGCACTTTTTAATCCCCGATTTCTCTTAAACAGAGGCCCACCAGGCAGAACTGCTTTAGGGCGAGAAACCAGATGTGACGTACTATTTCCCAGGCTTGTTCGTTCTACGATTGCGATTTCAACACTGAAAACCTCCCCTTGTGAATGTTAATGGACATGAGGCCTCCACACTAGGTCACGTCATACCTGCGCGCATGCGCCTGGTCGGCTGTAATGCGACATGCAATAGATGGACCGAAAAATTTGAGGCGATAGAATGAAAGTTTCACTTTAAAAACCGATGACTAAACCAGGATTTGCCTGTATAATTAAAAAACCTCATACTTCGGAGCTAGGATTGGAATTCACGCTAGATCCGAGCCTCGTGGGCGAGCAGTAAAGATCGCGTCTGAAATTTGGGAAGACGAGGGTTAGAATTCTAGTCAGGCTATCCAGAGTTCGGTTTTCCAAGATTTCCCGAAATCAATCCAGATGTATGGAGGGATGATTCCTGCCATGGCCGAATTCCTTCCAGTTCCTTGCTCCCCGCCCCATCCTTTTCCAGCTTTAATGATCTCGATATCGACGAGTCGTATAGCTCGAAGCAAGAAAAATATCCACGTTGGTGTAACACCCCCCTCCCCCCTAGGCCTTTACCAGAGATAAAGGGGCCATCCATAAATTACGTCACACCTTGAGGGGGGGGAGGGGGGGGAGTCAACAAAGTGTGACATCGTGTGACAACGTGTGTCATAAACTTTTTGACATCAGATGCATAATTTGTATCACTTTTTGGCTCGTGGCGGAAGATGATGATGATGTTGACACATCGAATGTTCCCAACACTATCGAAATCAAGAATGAAGTTACTATTATGACAATATAAACGGTATCAAGGAATGGGTTCAAAATGCATGGACACATGATGACTCAATTTTGTATCATTAATTGGATTTTTATGTTTTTTTATATTTTCTTAAATGTTTGATTTATTGTTGATTTGATTTTTTAACTAGAAATACATAAATAATTTTGTAAGTGCTGTTTTAATTTATAAATATAAAATTGCAAAATATGTAACGTCACACCAGGGGAGGGGGGGAGGGTCCCACAAATGTGACAACCTGTCACATGGGGGGAGGGAGGGGTCGAAAAATCATTAAATTCGTGTGACGTAATTTGTGGATGGCCCCTAATGTGCTGAAGTGCTGCACAGGTGGATCCTAGTAGAATTTGCAGTCACCTGAATGGCAACATTGTCCCTAAATGCAAATAAGCAGACTTCTGTTCTAACCTGAACGATGTTTCATGCCACAACAATGTCTCAAGGTAGAAAAACACTTTAAATTATTTGTGTATCTCCTCATTGTTTTTCGAATTTCATAAACTACAGATAGAGCGGACGGTCGAACCTTATACACGAAAAACGACGGACCTGGTGTCTGGCTTCTACAGCAAAGTCGCTATCGTTCTTACAATGTAGGGTACAGAATCCATTACTGCTATCGATGACTTTCACGGGATAGATTTAGTTTGACTTTCTAAAAAACTGATGAGCATATACATATTATCATAAGAGGAATAAATAGGTGAATGGTGTCATTCTGTGTACTCGACTGGGAACAAAACTCCTAAAAACACACATCCAAGAGAGCGTCCATAAAATACGCAGCTCCATTTTAGCATCCTGTGAACCCTCTCCAGTAGCTTTTTTGCTCATTGATTCGAGAAGACATTTATTATTGTTTTCTCTGGTCAGACTATCGTAAACTATACTGTATACAGAGATAATTAAATGACAGGAATAAATATTTACAAGCTGTTGTGTGTTCTGTACCTTAGTGTAACTGTGGCAAATAAAATGAATTAAAAGCTACGTAGCCCAGTGTAGCTTTCTACTCAATCCCTCCCCCCCCCCTAGTCCGAGCCACGTAGATTATGAACGCTCCCCAACCATCATTCCCAGCGTCGAAACATCGAGAACACTCGCTTGGCATAACAGGAAAAAACACACACAGGACGAAAAACTTTACGCTCAAACTGATGGTAATATACTCGCCGAGTTTACCACTGCCAAATAAGTTCATGTGACGCGTCAACAAAAGCAACAGTCTGACACAACTCACAGTGAATACAGCTGTTAGTTTACACCTTTACGTCATGTGACTTTCCTTATGTCTGTGGAGAGACAGCATCCACAGGAATGATACTGTTTTTTAATGACTAATGTATGCTGCGAAACTGAATTGTCAAAACTATTACACCATTTTAAACCGAGCGTGATGGGTCAGCGGGTTCAAATCCTCGTGCAGCCATCCAGATTTCTGTTTTCCATGGTTTAACGAAATCACTCCAGACGAATGCCGAGAAGGTTCCTTTAAAAGACCGTGGTCGAATTTATTCCCGTTCCTTGTCCTCAATTCTCACCTGCCTCTAATCACTTTCACGTCGACGAGGCGTAAAGCCATAGGTTAATAAAAGTGTTATAATAGAGGCCACGTATCACTTTTGATCAAGCGAGTAATTAAGAATTAAATTAGAGGAGCTGCAATCGCATAAAACCTAGGATTTTAAACTGAATCCTGAAAATGATTTCCAGTCTCAATTACACTGGGAGGATAAACTATCCGAAGCATAGCACTGACCACTCCACCTACCCTGTAATGATGAGGTCCTCAACGAGAATATAGAGCTCTGTCTCCTACAGATACACCGTTTCGGTTTCAGATGTCTGTATGAGGCATTTATGATTTTATGATAGCGGTACATCTTCGGAAGTTACTGGCTGGTTGATAAATATTTAAAAACCTGTTTCAGCCTTTATGAGATTCTGTTGGGCGAACGACTGAAAAAGAATAGCCGAAACAACTATACTGGCGATTGCTTTGGGTTTGAGAAGAAGCGTTTGCGTGTAAGTTTCGGTTGGCTCGAAGTGCAGAAGCCTGTCTGCGGCTTGGCGGAAGCGCTTCTGCGAATTTCCGCTCTGCTCCGCGACGCCAATGTTCTCGGAATTACCCGTTCTCTTGTTACTAAGTCTAGCACACAAAGTTGTTGAACTCATCTCCAGAATATATGGTGGAGGATAACAGATAGTAAATGGACACAAAAAAAAAATTGGGTCTACTGGAGATCGCGATACCGCTACATCATCATTCACTAATGACGTCATCATACTGCTGTAATTAATCGCAAGACGTATTATTTTCAAGCAGTAATTCCGTTGTAATACAGCCTGGACCATTATTTTCAAACAAGAATTATGTTGTAATACATCTAGCGGTGTCTTGCGTTTGACTAACACAGTATTATGATACCGAGCGTGGCGGTGTAACGGTTAGCGTTCTGGCCTCGGATTCGGGTGGACGGCGGTTCGAATCCCCGTCCGGGCATCCAGATTTGGGTTTTCCATGGTTTCCCAAATCACTCCAGGCAAATGCCGGGTCGCTTCCTTCAAAAGGCCATGGCCGAATTCCTTCCCATTCCTTGCCCCCCCCCCCCCCCCCATCCTTTCCCGTCTCTAAAGACGTCGCTGTTGGAGAGACGTTAAGCAGAAAAAAAAGTATTATGATGTTAATTCCTAGCGGAATCGCGATCTCCATTAATCCCAAATAGTGAACCTGTATTTTTATTTTACGAGTGATTAATATTTTGTCGTCGATATCAACCCTTATAAAAAAGTTTTGGTTTTATGACTTCTATTTGCAGCCTAAAGTATTAGCTGGAATTAGCAGCACCCAGGCAGAAAATTACTGTGCCGGCCTCGGTAGCGTAGGGACTAGGGTGGTAGTTCCACGGGTCCAGGGTCGCCGACTGCAGTCCGGCCGAGAGCATGAGTGTTTAGTGTAAGTGTTGTGTGTGTTGTATGTTTCAAGTGTTGTTCTACACCTGAATAATCAAGTAACGGAAGACAATAATAAAAAATATTTGATCATATACGTATAAAGTGTGTTCTATAAGGGCCTCAATATGAAAGCTTGGAGTTTCCATAGAACACAACAAGAACTGTAGCCACACAATTCCTGAAAATAATCAGCCTTTCTATAAACAGTGGTTTTTGTAAAAAAAATTAATATTAAATATCACAATGTTAACAGTACAAAATTATATTAATATCAACAGTTAGCTGCTGGTTAAATTGATGTTTTAACTTTAATGTTAAATCCTGTTAATCAAGTTTTGAAAAAATCAAAGCATTTTATGGTGCACGGAAGCATTACATGATTTGCGTAATGTTCGATGACAAAACTGTAGATTTCGAGGGCGTTAAGGATTTTTTACTACGGCTTTACGCCTCGTCGACGGCTAAGGTCATTAGAGGCGGGATGGAACTGGGGCCAAGGAACGGGAAGGAATACGGCCATGGCCTTTTTGAAGGAAGCATCCCGGCATTCGCTTGGAGTGATTTGGGGAAACCATGGAAAACCCAAATCTGGATGCCCGGACGGGGATTCGAACCCGCGTCCTCCCGAATGCGTTTTTTTTTAAATTTGCTTAACGTCTCTTAACAGCGAGGTTTTTAGAGACGGGAAAGGATGGGAAGCCAGAAATGGTAAGGAATTCAGCCATGGCCTTTTGAAGGAAGCATCCCGGCATTCACCTGGAGTGATTTGGGGAAACCATGGAAAACCCAAATCTGGATACCCGGACGGGGATTCAAACCGCCGTCTTTCCGAATGCAAGGCCAGAACGCTAACCGTTACACCACCATGCTCAGTGCCCGAATGCAGTTAAATGTATTATTAGCTCATAAAATAATGACTAATGCTACGATAATAATTTTCAGCACAATTCAAGTAGCTTTTTCTACGCTATTGATTAAAATTGGATATTTCAGCCAGACATCTACGTTTCTCATCTATCAAACGGTTGTACCTATCCAACTTTAGGTCCAGTTAACACCACTTCTAGATACCAAAAAGTTGACAGAAGATGATTCGAATATACTCAAAATGACACACACTTTCCCATTATTATCGGACACCAACTATGCAACGAAACCATTGCCGCCAATATGCTGAAGTATCAAGATTCTTACATTATACCAAGCGTCGAGAGTGAGCGATTACGCTCTGTCCTCGCATTCGGAAGGACATCAGAATTTAGGTTTTCCATGGTTTCCCCAAATCTGTCCACGTGAATGCCGGGATTGTTCCTTCGAAAGGCCAGGGCCAAATTCCTTCCCGTTCCTTGCCTCCAGTCCTTCCTGTCTTTAATAACCTCGACGTCGACAAGGCGTAAAGCCATAAAAATCTTACATTACACTCTTACCCACATTTCATGACAGCCTTGTTGCCAGTGCATGTGGTTAATGATGACATCTCGGCATTCAGTAATAATGTTCCACTAGGAAACATATATAGCAAGTCAATGTGGGAGTGTTTCTTGATATTTGGGAAAGAATGCGGCAAGCTGTAGCGAAGGTGTAAGCTGTGACCTTTTTGGAAGTTTATGGTTCAATACTACCACTTACAGAGTGCAAAGAATGTAAATATGGGATCTGCTGCTAGAAACAGAATGTCATTCAGCCAGCCTAAATGAATTGCTTTGTCAGTTTTACTTATTATTTTCTCTGAATCGATTATTATTGTATATCAGAGTCATGAGAATACAGTCCTAACACATATACTCACCGGAATAGAATCCTCTGAACGAGAGGCTTACGGGTAACGCTACATTAGCCAGCTTCAACTATTTACTAAAAATGAATATGCCAACGAGGAAGGAAGGAACGTTAGATGTTTCTTTAAGAAACATCATGAATATAATATCATCATGGACGCCGAAGCTAATTCAGCTCTGTAGGATTTAAACTAGACAAACAAAATAATGATTTAACAAGGAGATAAGAAAAACTTGCAAGCTTGTGTACTAACATTTAAATATCAGCGTGCAAGGATTGTCTGACAGACCTTGAACTCGATCATATATGGAAATTATGTTGGAAATTTACGAAAATCTGATGATCATCACGTTTTAAAAACAAAAATATAATTTACATACGACAGTCTGTAAAATATTTGACCCCCCCAGTGTGATTGCGCGTGTTAAGGCTGTTGACCGCAATTATCAAGGTGAATGATGGGATGGTCCCCAATCATCACCACATAAACTGACATATTGCACAAACAAAAAGTGCACTTATAATACACAGAACATAGTTACACGTTTTGCTGACAGATGGCAGCTTCCCCTTAAGACTACGACAGGCCTAGCAAGCCGGTATGCTCTCAAATTAAGCCAAGCCTCTGGAGGGTGGAAGTGCAAGGACTAACCCGCGGAAATGGAAAAAGCCAATAAAAAGATGATGATGATTCTGTAAAATATTTACTGTAACATTGAAGGATAGTATACAGAATAATCTACAAAAATTCGCGATCCATAATTCTTCAGGACACATATTCTGGAGTATATCTGAAATTAAAAAGGTTTTGCATTATATACCTTCTTGCTATCATTCAGCTTCCACAGTGTCGCATGCATCACGACAGCTAGGTTACTGCCAAGGATCAAGTGAGATATTTGTGAAATATCTAAAGGCTTAACCAAGTCCACATTACTACATCTAGTAACCACATATAGAGGACGTACTTTGGGTAGTTACACTTCTGCTGCTTTGTGTAGAAATCGCTTCAAGCCATTTTGGACTGCTGTTTCAAGAAATCACAGTACAGAGATAAAATATTACTAACACAGTGTCATACTAATTAATAACATCAACTTTTGTTGCTACTCAGTTCATCCAGTTTTCAAAATGATGTTATTAAGTTCACAGAATTCACATAAGTTCGGGGCTGACATTCGTAAGATAGCGGGTTCATTTCGCTTTTTGGGCTTTACAGATCATTAGAGCCGGAAGAGTATGTGGTCAAGGAACAGAAAGGAATTAAGCCACGGCCCTCTAAGGAACAGTTCCAGCATTCGTGTGGAGTGATTTCTGGAAGCCATGGAAAACTGAAATCTGGATAGCCGGACGGGGATTCGAACCTGCGTCCTCCTGAAGTCCAGTCCCGAACGTGACCGCTAACACACCTCGCTCGGTTTTGATCCCCGATCCGGTAATTATGATTTCGGTTTTCCAGGGTCTCACGAAATCAATTCAGGCAAGTGTTGGTATGGGATCTATATTAGGCCCATTATTACCTTTTTGCTACCTGTTCCTTGCCCTTAATTTTTTTGCCGCTCTAATGAACCCGTCGTCGAGAAATCGTAAAGCCGTATTGAAATATTTTCCCTTTATAAATTACATTTTCACGTTACTGGATCAACTTACGAATCTACTCAATTCAGCCTTCGTCATATGTGTTGCGTGAGCTTGACCCCATCAAAGAGCTCGGTACGGTAACAGACAGTGGAAGTGCGATGCTAATAAATGACTATATGCCGTTTGTGGAAAAAAACTTTAAAATTTTAAAATTATAATCGCAATCTTCATAACTGATTATTATTTAACGCCTCAGTTCATTTTTTAAAATCTAAGATGTTTTTATTAATTACGCGGTAAATTTCAGAGTGTAAGCTTGATAATTCGAAATGGCCGTAAGTGCTTGCATAGATAAATAACAGACAAGTGTCGGATGAGTGTCATCCACTGTTTTGTAAGTGAGACGAGTACACGATGTGTTTGTCTGAGACGACATTCCTTCTCATTTAACAGCCCTCCTACCCAAATTCAGTCAAGTGCGCCTTTCCTGTGCAACAGCATTCATTGCTCGTAAAGACTCGCGGAAATTTCAGAGTATGTCATCACCTTTTATAGAAGGCAGTTAGACCAGAAAATACGTTCGATGCTTAAAGACTGCTGATGATTTTTTTTCCCCCAAAGAAAAGACTGATGTTTTATATTTTACACTAAAAAAAACTGAAGTAATATTTGTAATTTTATGACAAAAATAAACGCAAAATATTTTACATCAACACACACAATTTATGTATGATGTAAGCACGTGACGTTGTTTTGGGTATGTCATGGGACTAGAACACTTTCCAGGTTAAACAAAATTATCATTATAAAAATAGTTATAAATAGACACAAAGGAAATGAAATTTTTTGGTAAAAACTATTTTATTAATGAAATTGTGAAGTACAGACTAAAGAGAAACTGAAATAACTAAGAAATAAATATACACGGTTACTAACATAGTGCTACGATAATACTGAGAGAGTACTAATAGATTTATGTAGAAATAGATAGTAATAAAAGGAAAATTATTGAAATAGAAACCAGTCTCCACTAAATAACAATTAATGTGCAAAGAAAACAACAGCAAAATATTTAAAACATAAATGAATTGCACAGAGTTTAAAAATGACAAAAGCGAGTTTTTGGGGACTAGAAATAAGTTTCTAGGCTTACAGGTCATAACTGCGTAACCTGATTTGATAAATTTCTTGAGTTTCATTATTGTTGGGCGTTTTTAGATAGACTGAAACGAAAAATGTAATCCAGAGTTTTTAAAATTGACAAAGAATGATTTTTTAGTGTCACAGGTTATGAACACATGACCGGATCTCGCTGAGGCTACACTCCGCAAAATTTGATGATTTTCTGTAAAGTCTGTAGGGACTTAAAAGTATTAAAGAAGGACACAGACGGTAAATATATGAATAATTCTGAAGATCATTCTTCTTAACTCTAAATTATTACGTTTTGAACATCATTTTTATGTGCTGTAAAACTATCGCGGAGGCGCATTTCTTCATTCGACATATTCCTGCATATTCGAATAATAATAGAAGACACCTACAGTTTACGTTGATTTCATTTGTTTAGTGGTAGAGTGGAAGTGTGAATCCATAACACACCCTGTGTATTGTTGATTTTGTATCTGAAATATTTTTCGTTGGTTTCAATGTTACTTTTTTTTTTTAAATCTTCTCATATAAAAATAAATTTTCTTTTAGTTAATACGGTATAGCTAAATGAATCATGATACAAATTCTTCTTCTAATGATGTGGAATCATTTCTCTCAACTATGATTTGTTGCCACGAAGAAATTGTCTTGTGGGCTTAATAGTCAAAATCTATTACGAAATTTTGGAACAGCTCCATTCCTCATTGCATATAAATTAATTAGGATGCAGAAATTAACTTAGGTGGGAAACAACTAGAAGACTATTTTTTATTAATCCTTGTTTTTAAACCTTGGGATACGTTTATATTTCAGACTTTGCACACCTTAACCATAATATTATTTTAATAGTAAATTATGAAACTAAACCGACGTATTTTTTTTCCAAAGCTATGATATCTTTAACAACGGTTTTATGGTGTAATAGCGTAAAAATTACTAAATATTAAGGGGTATAGAAAACATTTTAAGTTTTAAACATTATCATATCTTTTTTGGTACTGTATCTTAGTATTATCCTGAATACACCTCATAGTTTTGCATCCGAAACATTAAATATTAGTAATTTTCAGACTGAAGTAATCTGGACTGGAAATGATAACTCCTTTTTGTACCGTCATTATAGGGTATATTAATTCATCTACTCTTGCATTTTTTTTATTAGATGTATTAGAGGTGGTAAAGGACTGGGGGCAAATAACGGGAAGAAATCCGGCCAGACGAAACTATCCTGATATTCGCCTGGAGTGATTCCGGCAAAGCCCGAAACCTGAATGGCCGGACGGGGATTTGAACGTGCCTCCTCCAGAATGCGAGGCCAGAGCGTTACAGCTCACCCATCACGCTCGATCTACTGTTATTTATTTATTTATTTTCAAATAGCCTATGGCTAATATATACATATACAATTACAATTCATACTCATATTAAACATAAAAGAGAAAAAACAAATATAAACCAAGTGTTAATTTCAATGAACTCCTTCACAAGAAAATATTACAATCTCTTTCCTCTAACCATTTACCCAGCTTTACTCTAAAACTTGCAACAGTTCTGGGCCTTTTTATTTCATCAGGTAATTTGTTAAATATTTTTAAACCTTTGTGCAACACTGTTTTCTGTGCTTTACTGCTTTTATTATAAGTCGAATGGAAATGATTAGCCTGCCTTGTCTTATAATTATGTACATCATTATTCTTTTGTACTAATCTAGTCACATATCTTGGTAATAATTTACTTTCCAACCTATATACAAAAGTCAGTACATCTCTAATTATTTCGTTTTCAATATGTAAATATCCTAAGTCCTTAAGTATATTACTGACATTTTCAGTTCGTCTTTTATTTAGACAGCCCTCATTCCTTTATTAAAATTATTTTGCAATTTCATAATTTATCTTTTGATTGCCATGATTAATACTGTGGAGCAGTATCTTATGTGAAGCTTTAAGGGGACCTGGACGTGAACAGACTGCGTTTTTACGCCTCGTTTAAAGACAGATTACTCATGATCTGTAATGCGGAGGAAGCTGCGATTTTGCACCAACACTGAATCACATTAACTAAACTAACATATAGAAATTTATTTAATTATCTGTTATAGTTTAAAAATTACAACATCTTATCTAGTAGATTGTTTTATAACACACATTCCCATTCTGGTACCATTTACTAGTGCATCATCAGTCTATTAGCGTTCAAACTGTGTCAGACTACAGTCAACATTTCTAGGTACTCATTATGCCTCTCCTTTTGTAGTTGGGAATACCTCAGGGGAAATAACAAAAAACTTATCTATCCACCAAATTATTTTGTTTCAAAATTACCACTAAAATTATATGCATGATGATAAAAACTAAAAATTTCTGCATAACACAAACAGACTGTCCCATTCTTCACTTTGTAGAAATTTGGTAAACATAGCTCAAACCATTGTGAAGATATTTGTACCTAATGTTTTGAGAAAATTACAGCAACAGTGAGCTGAAAGAAGGCTAGGCTGGTGTGCAGACATTTCTTTAAAGAGCATTTAGGACCAAACTAACAATTTAAAAGTTGATAAACCATACATTTTTGGAAACAGGAGAAATTTTTCTATCAGATAGAGGCAAAAAAAATCGATTTTTAAGTCATTTTCACGTCCAGGTCCCCTTAAACAATAGCTGTTTACCTGGTTTAGATAACACTTTTCTTAATTTGTATATTAAATTTACCTTTTTTGTTACTTTTTTATTTATATAATCTACATGATCTGTAAACTTCAATAATAATTTTCGACATAATGCTTCATATGATGATAACTTGCAGTTACAATTTCGGGACGTTAATTTAGACCTATCCAATGAACATTCTATTCTATTTGATAGTTTCAAGGTGAATCTGATGCCATTTCTCCTGATCAGACTATGGAGCAGAAGTAATACATGCTTGCAGTAGCTGTTATGATGTATTCCATATATTACGTAACTTCCGACTTTTGCATACAGTGTTCGCAGTAGCGCTGCTTGAAACAGTACTCCCTGGAAAGAGCAATACGAGCGGCGCGTTTCATTTTCTTGAAACTTGAGAGTGAGGAACAGGCTTTGTGGGAACACCGCTGCTAGCAAGAGAGCGGTGACACACTGGTCAGGCGACAGCTTATCTCAAGGCAGCAGCTTAGCTGCGTGTAAGTGCCTCAAAATGGAAAACGAAAATAGGATGGGCATCTCAGTAGTAGGATACATAACTGTTCTATGTGAACAGCATAAAATAAGGAAGGGTTTAAATGTTGGTTATTTTTTTTTTTCTCCTCGACCGTTACGTTTGAGGGTAATTTTTCTTGGGAAATTTAATTTCCTTTCATTCACCATTCATGGAAGTGAAGTTGCGTGTTACACTGTTTTTGAAGAGCGGTCTGGTGGCTCAGTGGTTAAGGTGTCTGACTGGGAATCAAAAGGTGCCGGGTTCAGTTTTTTTTTTTACTTATGGCTTTACGCCTCGTCGACGGATAAGGTCATTAGAGGCGGGATGGGACTGGGGACAAGGTACGGGAAGAAATTCATCCACGGCCTTTTTTGAAGGAAGCATCCCGGCATTCGCCTGGAGTGATTTGGGGAAACCATGGAAAACCCAAATCTGGATCCCCGGACGGGGATTCGAACCCGCATCCTCTTCGAATTCCTGTCTCGGCGGGGATTTTCGTTGGCCCTTAACCCGACCTTCAACTCTGCACAGCTTGCTGTGTAATGTGAAGTACGCCAGAACGCTTCCGTGGTTTGGATTTCACGTTAAACTGTAGGTCCCCTGTACCCAGTAGGATTGCCGGGTTAGGTTAAGGCTGTTACTACAAGGGCGGAATGCGCAGCCAATTGAAGCCTTGTCAGCAGGTCATTACGACCACACGGAATTAATTAATTATTGTTTTTGAATGGATTATTATGTTCTGTGTTGGTTCAGTGTTGTATTTTGTGAATAAATGAAAGATGGAAGAAAGGTTAGGGTGAAATCCGGTGGCATCCCATTCAGGACTATACTTCGGCCGGCATTACACTGTAAAAGATCTTTGTCAAAGAACTTTGATAAAAGATATTTTATAAAATATTTTACAGTGTAATGGGGCCTATTTTATAAAAGATTTCTTTTATAAAATTTCTTTTATAAAAACTAAGTCGTTGGCATTACATTTTATAAAAGATTTCACCTCCCTGCAAACGTAAACAAAGAAAATGGCGCAAGGGATGTTACAAAAGTTGATTATGACTGCCGAATCCACGAAAATCTTCATTTCTGAGTATAATAAAGGAGCTGGAATGGGATTCATTGCAAGACAGGTGGAGGATGAGGAGGGTCATGGGAGTGTACATGGCATATACTGGTGATGAGGCAAAGAAAGATATTGCAATAGGTATGAAAAGTAGTGCATGGAAGGGAAAAGATGACCATGACCACAAGCTGGCACTCGATTTCAGGCACAAGGATGTGGGAAGATTCTCTTTTTTAGGTAAGGGTGTCAGGGATTGGAATGAGTTACCATGAGAAATGATGAATAATTTACCGAAAACTTTGAAAGAATTTAAAGATAAAATTTGTAGAGGGCAAATGTAGGTGGGTGCAGGAAAGGGGGAAGATGGGTGTGTAGGGAAATTGCCACCGGAGCCTGTGCTCAATTGCAATTAAATAATAATAATAAAAACAGAAGGAAATGTAAAGTCAGAACCATGTAGACTATAAGATTAGGAATAAAAGGTGAACACTTGTGCAAAGTTAATTAGTGCTATAATAGAAGGCTGTACTGTCGAAGACGTAAAAAAGAAAATTAATGTGTTAAGAAACTAGTATTTGACAGGTTTCTGGAATAATAGCAGAAGTAATGCGCAGACCAATGCGTGTGCTATATTGGAGAATGGTGTAGATCCGCCACCAGCAATCGAGTACAACCCATTGCACATGCACCGTAAAAATAAACAACCAATAGTATATATGGGGAAATAATTCTGATGTAGAAATTTATGAAAATATTGTAGTAAGAATTTATTGGACCTATACTTCAGCATCGACCATATTTTTATAATTTGCCATGTCCTCACATTGCAGCTCCTTCACTAAACTTTGATGAACTCCTATCATATCAAGTCTCGTAAACCACGGTCTAACCTAAATATGTTTACTTCTCTTCTTTATCTTCAATAAAATACGTATTATAACAGCTGGACTATCTGCGTCTGCAAAAGTTTACAAGTTTACTTCATTCATTTCAAAGAACTATGACGAAAAATTTTATATAGTGTAATGGGACTGAAAAAATATCATAAAATATCTTTGATAAAATAAATATGATAAAATGTTTTATAAAAGATATTGGACAAAGATCTTTTACAGTGTAATGCCGGCCTTCTGAAATGCACCAGAGAGGGGTGGACAAGTTTATTAAGTCTCCATTTGACGGATGAATTATCGTCAACAGCGTCATAATTACGCATTCATTTCATATGGCGACTGCCTCTCATACGCATTGCGGAGAGGTTTAGAATTTAACCCAGGACTTTGGTGCACAATCTTGTGGTTAGCAACTGGTCACCACCACCACTCTCTTAAGCCGATTGTTATAGTTAACACATCCATAGGACTTTTCGGCGTCACATCAAAATAAAAAAAAATTTCTACTCCTGCGACCATGCGCTATACATTTGTTCGAAACACCCATTAAAATTTCACCCGTTTAAAGTCTTATAATATTTGTCAGCCATTTTTAAGAACAGATGCTCATACAGCCGTGAGTACTGATCACCATGAATCTATAAGGTTGCTTCAGTGCCGGATTGCTGACCCTCCCGCTTGCCGGAAGAAACCTATTCTAACAAGTGTTGCCATCTGTCTGCGAAGCGTGTAACTTATGTTCTCTGTGACTGGTGTACTTTTGAAATGTGTAGTTTTTGAGTCAGAAATTTGGGATTGTCCCTGCATTCGCCAACGTAAATGAAGAAAACCGCCTAAAAACCGCAATCAGGACGGACATGTGGTCCAGGACTCAAACTTGGTTAGGCTTTGCCGCCGATCCACTCTGTGGTGCCTTGACGCGCGTAATCACACTTGCGGGTCACAACTGACTATAGGTGTTCAAAACATATTGGTGATAATTATCTATGTAGACGACATTATTAAACAGCAATGTGGCAATAGGCCTACGCTTGTTATGAAACCATATCACCTTCCACCTTCTACATTTCATAAATTCGAAAGACCGAACTTTCTATGATGGCGATGAAAATAATTTTTTTGTTGGTTATGGCTTTACGTCTTGTAGACATCTTCATTAGAGGCGTGAAATCACTTGAAGACAACGAACGGGAAGGAACCATCCCATCATTCGCCTGGAGTGATTAGGGGAAATCATGGAAAACCCAAATTTGGATGGTCGGATGCTGATTCGAACCCACGTCCTCCCGAATGCGAGGCCAAAACGTTACCGCTTACCCACCACAGATAGTCATATTTGAAATGCTAATATTGTATCACAACTTCGGTGAAATTCGCTGTGGTTGTTGGGGCTCGTATCAAAATGCGTTAGGCGACGGTTGCCGAACTTCCGGGCACTGTTCCTATTTCAGCTGAGGTGGGCGTTCTATGGGAATGAGAATGAAGAGTGTGACCAGAGTTCCTTGCAGCCATCTAGTGGCTCGAAGATGGGTTAAAAATACCGCTGACAGCGTATTACATTAATGTCGGCCCTCGCTAGCACACTAGCCTCGCATTGCAAGGGCCGCCGGTTCGAGTCCGGCTTCGGGCATGGGTGGTTTTAATTAAGTGTTGTGTTCGTATTGAAGTGTCCACCATATCATAATGTAAGCTTTATACAGCAGTTGGTACATAAACAAATTGGGGCTGGCTAAATGGTTTTTTTTTTTTTTTTTTTTTTTTGCTGTCATCAGTCTTTCGACTGGTTTGATGCAATCCTCCATCCTTTCCTATCCTGTCTTAACCTCTTCATCTCTACATACCCCTTACAGCCCACGTCCTCAATTATCTGTTTCATATATTCTATTCTGTCTTACTCTACAGTTTTTACCTTCGACTGTTCCCTCCACTAACAAATTAACCAATCCAGCATGTCTCAAAATATGACCTACCAGCCAGTCTCTTCTTTCTGTAAGCTTCTTCCACAAACTTCTTTGCTCACCCACCATTTCCAAAACTCGTTCATTTCTTACTTTGTCTGTCCACTTAATTTTCAGCATTCTTCTGTAGCACCACATTTCAAATGCTTCAATTTTTTTTATTTCCGGTATTCCTAAAGTCCATGTTTCGCTACGATAAAGTGCTGTGCTCCACAAAAAGAGTTTTAAAAAGTTCTTTCTAATTCCTAGATTAATATTTGAAACTAAAAGATTTCTCTTTTTCATGAAGGCTCTTTTTTCTAGTGCTATTCTGCTTTTAACATCATTCCTGCTTCGGCCATCAATTGATATTTTACTTCCCAAGTAAAAGAATTCACTTACTTCTCCTATTGCATCCGATCCTAATTTTATATTTAATCTACTAGTATTGGTATCATTTCTGCTACATTTCATCACTTTTGTCTTGCTTTGATTTATACTCAGTCCAAAATCTTCCTTCAGTATTTTGTTCATGCCATTCAGTAACTTCTCAATATCCTCAACCCTCTCTGCTAACAAGACAATGTCATCAGCATATTTAAATTAATATATATATATATATTACAGCAATCTCAAAACATGTACCTTTTAAATCGGAGATGACTCACGCAAAAACTGCTCTTATTTGGGCGCCACTTTCTTTCGTAATCGGATCAAACCGGTTTATTTGCTGTATGATGGGTGAGTGGCTAACTTTGTTTCTTCAGAGAACCGGAAACTCTATCAGTGGTTGGAGTTGTGACCAGCTTCTCTGAAACACTTCTGTCAGTTGCTTTGTCCTCTCTTCTGTGACTAGACCGTGACGCTGTTTCCTGGAACCAACCAGATTAATCACGCCGTTCCACCAAGACACAGATACGCAGAGCTTCTCTTTTTAAACTCGCGAAATACACAAACAAACAACATCACTATTTCTTTCTCTAGAATAAAAAATCCGAGTTCGATGGGTGAGCTGTAACGTTTTGGCCTGGTATTCGGGAAGACATGGATCCGAATCCCCGTCCTGTCATTCATATTACGGTTTTCCATGATTCTAAGAATCACTCCAGGCGAATGCCAGGATGGTTCCTTCAGTCCTTCCCCGTCTCTGATGAACTTAGGCAAAAAAGGCTGTTTTCACATAAAAGATTGTGACCGAGACCAACTCAGGTAAACATAGCGTGACCAAGAAAGGCAATTTTAATGTCTTCAGTTTTGCTACCAATATTTTGAGCGTCGTTAATACCTGACAACTACACCGTATTTCATAGTATGTGATCTTTGAGTTATTGACAAACATTCAAGATTTATAAATCTGCAAGATGTTTGTAGGTGACACTCAAAGATCTGTACAGCTTCCCTAACTTAGAAATAGAATATTTATTTTTGGTCACTAAACAACCTTTTATCTGCTGGTATTTAACCATCTATTAACAGTTCGATGGATTTAAATTCAAATTAAGGGACAGCCACATCACAGAAAACTGCTAATTTATGTGGTGAATACGACAATATTAGTTTAACATTCATTGCTGGTTTATTATTTTCGTTTCTCCTATTGTTGACTGTATACCTCGTATTATGTTTACATGCATCATGTTGTTTGTAGGAAACACTATTAACATAATACGAGTAGAGCATTATTATTATTATTATTATTATTATTTACTTATGGCTTTACGCCTCGTCGACGTCGTGGTAATTAGAGGCGGGCTTAGACTGGGGCAAGGAATGGGAAGGAATTTGGCCATGGCCTTTTGAAGGAAGCAGCCCGGGATTCGCCTGGAGTGATTTGGGGAAACCATAGAAAACCCAAATCTGGATAACCGGACGGGGATTCGAACCAGTGTCCTCCCTAATACGAGGTCACAGCGTTAACCGCTCACTCACCACGATCGGTCCATTCCTATTAAACTCAGTTCAACTTAAATGACCAACGACATTCAGCACCAGCGAAATACAAGATCCTGATATATTCATACTTCGTCATCATACGTGCATCAATATATCCACTTTTTGGTCCATCAGATAGAATTGGCAATGTTAGATCCCAACTTTAAAACAACATTGGTGTCGTCAGCACTATGTTCCCGACGATTTACACTCTGCCATTTACCAACAGGGCGAGTTTGATAGATTGTAACAAAAAATTTTGCTGCGAGGAAATGCAGTCTCAACTTCAACGGAACTTGATTCAGTTTCGAAAGCCATTAGTTGTGATATACCAGTGACATGTAGGACATACTATTACTGTGAAAATTTTTTTTTGGATAGAATTAGACGTTTTTGTGGTCCAAGGTTGGCACACCTGACTTGTGACAGTGAAAAAAACGGGATATCCCATTCGGTTTTCAGAGAGGCTATTTGAAGTTCTTTAAATGCGGTATACCCACTCTGTTTCAGCCTGGAGTACGCGATATACGTACTCATCTCCGAAAAATCATAATGGCATCAGCAAACATTAAATTTTCATCTTCTTTTACTTCTTACAACGGCCAGAAATACTCGCGTACTGCTATATCAATTCCTTAACATTTCATGTGATACTAAAGCACCCGCTTTAGTGATAGCATGCCTCAGAAAATGACACTGCAGAGAGTAGAAGAAAAATATTCAAAAGATCCACCCTCCATGCTTTTGAGTTCAATGGATACACACCACTACATTAATGTCTTCGTGGCAGGAAAGAGGCGTGGAGATGCGGAGAAAGCGTTCCTTTTAGTTAAAAGGTTGAATGCACGACTCGAATACGGTTGCATTCTTTTAATGATCGTGCTCTGTAACGATGCTGCATTGACTGTAAAATATGAACAGGATCTGAAGAACGTGGACATCTAGTGTGGGATTTTAAAATAGAATGAACTGCCTTTCATACGTCTGTGCATTTTAACATGAGATTTCTTAAATACTTTTAGCTGGGTAGTATCATTTTAAGACGCAACCAACTGCGTTGTAAGATAGCTCTATTTTATTTTATTTTTTTTACTTATGGCTTTACGCCTCGTCGAGGTCGAGGTACTTAGAGGCGGGATGGGAGTGGGGACAAGGAACGGGAAGGAATTAGGCCATGGCCTTTTGAAGGAAGCATCCCGGCATTCGCCTGGAGTGATTTGGGGAAACCATGGAAAACCCAAATCTGGATGCCCACACGGGGATTCAAACCGGCGTCCTCCCGAATTAGAGGCCAGAGAGTAAGATAGCTTACCCATTCCACATAATCCACAATCCGCAATGAGGGCTGGAACGTTGTTAATCACTCTGTTTGTTTTTAACACTTTGCATTTAAGCCCAATTTTTATTCAGTCATTTGATCGGTAGAGAATGGAGAGGTGGGAGTGTAAATATCGGGGCAGAGGGCTTGATTTAATATAGATCAACTGCTAAAAGGAGCATACGATATTATATCACATAACAGCCACATGATCGGCCCTAGGTTCACTATAACCGCCAGAGGTCTCTGTCAAGGAAATGTAGATACAATTGCATGTAGGAACGTGTCATAGTCACTAGAAGTGTGTTCATTAAGATTCAAGATGCAATAACAATTTATTTTCTTCCTACAGGCAGGTCTTTGTACCCGTTCTTTCAGGAATTTGCAAAACGAAAATACCTTTTTAACTACAGCTGAAATAGCCTTTACATATTTTCACTGCCTGAGGAGGAATATAAATGAGTAATGGCATACGTCTGTACGTTGAAGATTTGTTTTTAAAAGAAAGAAAAAAACCTATTCGGAGATCCCTGAAGCCAAAACAATCGTTTTTATAAATGTTATCTATTTGTTCTCGGCAAGAACTGAACAGATTTTGACAGTGTTTCACAATTTTAAATCTTAAGAGTTTTATTTCAAATACGTCGCTAGCAACGTCAACTTGAGGTGGAGCAAGGTATTAAAATCCGCTCTAAACATCAAACTAACAGTGCCATGGTGCACCGGACTATAAGTGTCTGCGATAAATGTGTAACTTATGTCTCAAAACGAATAATAACATAATGAAATAAACAGCGTCTGTAAATTGAGTATCTTTAAGCGTAACTTACGCTATCGTCTCATAGGATTTGGATTTTGAATTTGGATTTGAGTTTTTTAGTAAAAGTGGAAATACTTCTTAAACAGATTTTTCATTTTGTGTTTTGCAAGTTATGAAATGTTAGTAAATTAATAATGATGATTTTGAAGTTGACCAGAAAATAACGGTTCCACGAGAAAGAAGTAACGAGCGAAATCTAATACTATCTGAAATAAATATTTTGGTTACGCGTTTATCTTCAAATTCTCATTCTCCTGAAGCGTTAGGGGAAATTTAAGCAGAATTGGTTTCCAATTGCCGTTCCGAATCGTGGAAGTGTATTAACGTGTTTATAGTTTCGTGTGGATGACTGGAATGTGTGTATATTCAGTATTGTTTGTGTTGTTAATGAATGAAAGAAAGGTGGTGAAACCCGGTGCCAGCTCATTCAGGCCTTCTCTTACGATGGACACCAGGAAGGCCGCCGAGCTTAACGTCCCCATGCGATGGGCGAGTCACCAGTGTCATACGCAAGGAGCTTGGTGATTAGGGGTTTCTTCCACCACGAGGACTCAAACCAGCTAACCCCATACCAGCGCCCGGATACCATCAAGGTGCTGGTTTCACCCCCTTGACTCCTCCCAACTTTGCCTTTCATTGACGCCCTCTTTCCAAGAACTGAAATTCCACCAAATTAGGCCTCCATTCAATTAAACATAATAATGTACACTTCCAGCGACCAACCACAACATAATTGCTTTTCCCATCGCAATGTAACACACAACTCAGAGAAAGCAACTGAGGTCCTACAAACTTTTATACTTCAATCTATTTTTTTTCTTCATCGATGTCAGATGTTATTAGAGGCGGGAGTCGATAGTGAACAAGGAACGGGAAGGAATTGGGCCACATCTTTTTGAAGCAAACATACCGGCCTGGATTGATTTCGGGGAATAGTAGAAAACTGCAATATGGATAGCCGGACTGGGATTTGATTAAGAAAAACCCAAACCAAAGCGTTACCGCTCACCGTTCACTATCCTCCATAATTTCTAACTCCATGTCTTTTCAAGAAAATATATACTTCTCTTGCTCTAGCTTTGCATTCGGGAGAATCTTCGTCTGGCCAACTAGATTTGGGATTTCCATGGTTTCCCGAAATCAATTCTGGCCAATGCCAGGACGGTCCTTCAAAAGGCGACGGCCGAATTCCTTCCCGTTCCTTGCCCCCTTCCTTTCCCGTCTATAATGACCACGACGTCAACGAAGCGTAAGGCCGCAAGAAAAAAAGTTCTCTCGATGAAATGTTCAAACGCCAGAAATCCGTTTTTAAAAACAGTAAACTCTCTTCTTCCCCTGGTATCTTATGAGATACAGACTATCTAACAAAATCTTAAAGACACATAGAACTTAGATCACACCAAAAATCCTACACGGATCTCCTGTTGGCTTTGTTCATTTACTACTACATCAGTTCCACTTAGTTTTAGAAGTATTACCTCCGATTAAAGTGTAGGAAGAACAACGTGTGCTCTTACAGTTTTATTGGACTGACGTAAGCTCTTAGAACTCTCCTGTGTTTCTGTGTTCTCCGTCACGAGCTGGTCTTTGGACAGGGCCGGCGTTAGGCAGGGGGGGGGGGGGAATAAACCAGTCAAATGTTCCCCGGGCCCACCGGCTGATGGGGGACCCCTATCACCGGCTGTAGGGGCCCCCCAGGCCAAGAATTAGCCCATTGTCACCCGGCCAATTGTAGAGCTAAAAAAAGGTCGCCCATCAAGCCTGATGAAGGGCCGCCACCGGTTACGTCACTGCTAAAATCGCTTACCCCGGGCCCGAAATCCTAGCGCCGGCCCTGTCTTTGGATCGTGATGGATGGCTGTTGAAAATATTTGCCCCCAATCTGCCATTTGTGTAGAGTGTCTCCTGAAAAACTTCCAGATGATAAAACCTCACAGTCAAAGATAATTATCAATCAAAAATAGTATTAATCTTTCCCCGAAGGATAAAGATTCCTCTGTAGTAAAATGAAATTTAATTACTGTTTCGTCTTGCTGGAAGCTAAAAACATTTTTTTTCTTTCTGTCTGAAGCACATCGTTTATTAATTCTATTAAAAGTTTAATCTGCACTCTTATTTCAGGAGCAAGTAGAGAGGAAAATAAGCATCCTCATCACTTACCCCGTAAGAATATTTCCTTCTGCCAATATGTACTGCAGCTTCCCTGTATCAACTAATCTATTTGCTTCATTTGTTACTGTGTGCTAGTCAAACTAAAAGTTCCTTAATTTTGCGATCGCAAGGCAACATTGTTTCGTTGACTGCTGCAAATAGAACGCACGTCTATGTTCCTTCACAGTTAACAGTTTTAGAGGAATCTTGTACGAAGCATTCTAAGGAGCCACAGAGCTGTGAATCTGGGAGAACAACATTATAACTCGTTAAATTCACCACACTGAACTTCTCGGGGCCGACACATCAGAATCCCTAATTATGCATTCCTTCAATGACGTGTGAGAAGGCGTAAATTATCCTATTTTCGCCTGCCAAAATTCAAATTTCAAAATCTGAATAACACGACTAACATGAACATAAAATTTGTAGACGGTTAGTAGATTCCCACACTACAGTACAACCATTTTTAAGTATTATGATAGCGATTTCGAGTAAAGCTATTAAAGATTAATAGTTAATTAAAACACCTTTTTCTCTACACAAAAGTAGGGGAGAGGGGGATTTTGACAGCTTCCAGTGTGGTTCTCTGACAATTTGTGCGTACCACTTTGCGTGAAATTCAAATAATGATAAACAACAGCAGGATATACAATACAGCATCGAGACGACGAGTTTTAAATATCCAAATGGTTCCTCTAGTTACAAGCCACTTATTGTCTGGCACTAGTTTATAATTTTATTGGTCAGCGATTAAGTTCAGGCTTGGCAAAGGAGAGAATTCGGTTTTAGTTCCCGATCTCATAATCTAGATTTAGATTTATAATGGTTTGCTGAAATCACTGAAAGCGAATGCTGGTGACTGCTTCTTATGGGCCCTTCTCATTACCTCTCAAAATGATAGTAATAATAATAATAATAATAATATCAACAAAATGATTCAATTTTGAGAAAATATATTGTGCAGCTGTGTTACGGCCGAGCTTTTTGTTTGAGTGGTAACGCTCTGGCCTCACTTTCGATAGGACGCGGGTTCGAATCTCCGTTCGGCCATCCAGATTTCGGTTTTCCATATCTTCCCGAAATCACTCCATGAGAATGCCGACATGATTCCTTCAAAATGCCAATGCCAAATTACTTCCCGTTCCTTGCCCCTCCCCCCTCGTCTTTTCCCGACTCTAATGATCTCAACGTCGACGAGGCGTAAAGCCACAAGGGGGAAAAATACAGAAAGGCGTATTTCGGGTCCGCGCCGTAGATTTTCCGTGAAAACTTCGTGATAAAATCATAACAAGTGCTTTGTATTAATATGTATTTTAATTACAAATCTCTATAATACAGTGGCAACATACAGTAACATAACATTTACATAATAGACAAATTACAAGTTTATCGAGTGTATCAGAGGTCTGTGGTAGCTAAAGTAACTCAAGTTTACTTCACACTGCATCGAATGGAAGTGTCTGCTGCAAGTCTTATCAGTGCTGGTGTCACCGTTTGTTGTCGGGCAGGAATCTTGACGCGCATCATACCAAATTGCGCCAGCATGAAGTCATTCAGCGCTTTCTTATCGCTTTCGGTATTAACATTAAAGTCTTCCTTGATAATGAGGAGCATACGCGTCAAGTCTTCCAATGTCCGTATGATGTTATGAGTATTGAACGAGTATCGAGTCAGCGACGAGAGGATCAGCATCTGTATATCTTGTATCCGCCTGCCAGGGTGGATGTACTGTAGATCGATGCAAGCGGGAATTACAATTCTCTGTTCACGATCACGTTGATCATGCAGATATCGCCTTATCGTAATTTAATTACTAATCTCTATGATACAGTGGTTACATAGAGTAATATAACATCTTACAGAAAAGATAAATCACTAGCTCCATCAATCGAAAACACAATGCGAGTGCTGACTTTCCACAGTTATACACGATTTGGCTGTTTTATTTTCTTTTCGAAACTTTTCGCAACTCTCGCAATTGCTTGGCCCTGGACTTTTTAGGTTTCTTGTGTTCCTTTTGACGCGAGCTTTCTTTTATTGCGTTTTATATAATTCCGAACACATTTACGATTCATATGAGACGGCATCTTGATTGCTTGTAATTTTAAATTTAATATCGATCTTCACTTATATTCCGACGAATATTTTTATGATCTTACTTTGGCTTCTAGTCAGGAGAGTAGCTATCGGAGAACTAGACGGTGCCGTGCACCGGGGCCCCCAAGCGTAGCTTAGGGGGCCGAAACTCATCTCAGGGGGCCCCCTAAAAAGCTCAGGGAGCCCCTGCCAGCAAACCTCACAAGACTTGGTAGAGCTAAAAAAAAATAAAAAACGGTCGCGCATCTGGCCTGAGGGCCCAAAATATTTTTTTGCACCGGGGCCCTTGTTAACCTAGCTACGCCACTGCTTCTAGTAGTGCTTTACAAGATCTTTACAATGATACTTGAATCAACGTCCTAGCTAACGCTATTCTGTAACACAAGAAAGTTCGACCGGCTATTTTTTTTTACTGCTTAACGTCTCTTAACAATGAGGTCTTTAGCGACGGGAAAGGATGGGGGGCAAGGAATTCGGCCATGGCCTTTTGAAGGAAGCATCCCGGAATTTGCCTGGAGTGATTTGGGAAACCATGGAAAACCCAAATCTGGATTCGAACCGCCGTCCTCCCGAAGGCGAGGTCAGAACGCTAACCGTTACACCACCACTCTCGTTGACCGGCTATCATATACTTAACGAGCGAATAGACGTTTTCACGCCAAAAAATATATGAGTTTATAAAGAAGGAAATACTGTAATCGCACTTGATATTTTTAGTTCTTTGGTTAAGTTTTAATGTCACGGAATTCTACAATTTATTAATTATTTTGTATAGTGTTGTTTGGGACTGTGTTAATTTGTTAAATTTTGCTCTTTCCCGAGTGAGCGATAGAGGCTAAATAATTCTTGTTTTTGTAAACTCGCACAGCCAGAAATGTTACCTTCTAATGGAAGCGTAGAAAAATAATTTCTTAAGATGTTACTGATTTGACAGAGTTCTGAACTGATTTCATTCTTGTTTATACTAAACCCATAGCAACACTGATAACAGAGGACAAGATAACGTGGAATCTGCCCTGCGCGCAGAACTCATTCATAAAGTAGGTGAAGCGAGTGCTTAACATTCAGAAATATCTGTAGCCGGAAGCTCTTAAACCTATGCGAGAACTACGCAAGCACCAACCGACGTTGCCTGCCACTAGAGGCAGGCTCAGATTTCGTTTATGCAAACGAGCCAGCAACGGCAAAGGTATGGATTACTGGGACAGTTTAATTCCAGTACACTGGACTACGAATATTTCATTTTTCTGACGGAAAATGCATTATTTCATCGCATTATGATGCGAGGAGGTTTAGTGAGAGTTAACCACTCTACATCCCAGGAGCTTTAATCCAAAACCCTATTGAAAAATCACGACAGTAAAATGAATGTACTCGAGAAGTTTTCAACGCCGATCAGTGAGAATCAGTCTTTTAAGGAAATTGCTGCTCAAGATCTGAACATTCAGGATCCCGTTGTATCGATTCTAATCTGTATTTCGATTTTATTTTTTTATTTTATATTAAAAAGTGTAGAAGAAATTTGTCAATAGTGAAATACAATTCAAGAAATATCGTAGGTATGGAAGAAAGCATATGAGATAAGGTCCAGTACTTAGGAACGGAGCTGTTACCACTGTTTTATTTCTGGAGTTTAACGGTTGAGGTCATTAAGGATTGTCTACTCTAACGGAGGGAAGTTCTTCTTGCCTTCTATACTCTGTGTTATTGTATAGTTACCATAGATATGAGGCTGAAATTGAGGACGATTTTCGCACTCGCAGAAATGACTTCTGAAGCCGCCCAAAATTAAGGATTGCCTGTATCAGATTTTGAACTAATATGGGTTACGCCTATCCAACTTGAGTATAGAGGGATTAACCAAACTATTGACTAGAATCTAATGCCAGAAACAGTCATGTCCTGGTTTTTAACCGTACAACCTCCCACCCCCTTCAAGCATCTAAGCTAAATTGCAACTTTACCTGCTATCTTGTACCGACAACCAGTTTCGAAGAATAACTTCAATCAGACGTTTTATAAAATTAACTCATAAACCATCCAACAAAAGTACAGTCCGTTAGCACATGAGACTCATACCAACTGATTCAAATGCTGTATTATTGCGTTAACACGTTATTCTCTTTATCGTCTCTCTGTCAGAGAGAGTTACATAAAGTGAATCAGCAACCCGCCAGTGTGGCTCAGTGCACTGAGGAGCCACCACACTGAATCGGGGAGGTACAACGGGACCAGGCACGAGTCCAGGTCTCCTCGTACCAGCCGCGATTTCCCGCAATCATCTAGGTCAGGGGTGGCTAACCCAAATGATCTTGCGGGCCACTTTGGAAAGCCATCATAACTCTACGGCCCACATATAAAATTATATATCTCCATATTAGATTTAGACCAACTATTTGGAGTGAAAAATTGAAACATAATGTGTTATTATTATTGTGTTTTCTATTATTCTTACATGTAAAAATAGATAATATTATAATAATGATACTCATAATTTCGACAGTTAATTTCTGAATATATGGATGCTCAAATAATGTATTTTTAATACATTAGATTTCACTACTTTGGCCATTATATAATAAATATATTTTATAAAAGTGTGATGCATCTCGCGGGACGGAAAAAATGTTCTAGGCGGGCCGCATGCGGCCCGCGGGCAGCGGGTTGGGCACCCCTGATCTAGGTGAATGCTGGGACAGTTCCCAGTGACCGCCTCATAAAATACACATTTCACAAACAAAAAATACACGTAATATCATATAGAACACACAAATTTACACGTTTCCCAGCCTGTGATTAGGAGTATATTTAACACGTAACTGTTATTTACTTCCTACACAATGCTAACATTCACATTTAATTTTTTTCATCCAATATACGATACAACAGAGAAATTGCTTTTGCCTTGAAATATTTCTCATTTAAAGACCTTAGTATCTCTGAAGCTACTTTTAAGTATTCTTTTACATAGCGGTAACGCTCTGGCCTCGCATTTGAGTGTACGCGGGTTCAAATCCCCATCCAGCCATCCAGATTTTCGTTTTTCATGGTTTCCCCAAATAGCTTCAGGTGAATGCCGGGATGGTTCCTTCAAAAGGCCATGGCCAAATTCATTCCCGTTCCTTGTCCTGTGTCCTTTCCCGCCTCTAATGACCTCGACGCAACGAGGTGTAAAGCTATAAACAAAAAAATCTGCTCGCAACCTCCTGATAATAATCATAAATAATACTGGCATATAAGGGGGGGGGGGGGAGGGGGAGAAAAAATTGTGTTGCCATCTGTCTGCGAAACATGTAACTTTTCTGTGTTCTGTATGGTAAGTATTTTTGTTTGCCTTCCTTGGTAGCGTAGGGGCTAGGGTACTAGCTCCGCGTGCCGAAGGTGGCCGGTTCGAGTCCGGCCGAGAGCATGGGTAGTTGAGTGTTGTGTCTGTCCCTAGTGTCCATGTGATACATGGAAGAGTAATTACAATCAAATTGAGCTGGCTGTGTGGCCAATGTAGCCGAATGCGATAAAAGAAAAAGTGTTTTTTTTTTTTTTTGAAATGTGTAATTTATGAGGTGAGATCGGGTACCGTCCCAGCATTCGGCTAGAATGCATAGATGATTGCTGAAAATCACCTAAAAACAAAGTCAGGATGACTGGTACCCGGGAACCTGCCCCCGTAGACGCCCTAGCCACACTGGCGGGTATTTACCTGATTAATTTTATTTCATTAGTTTCGTGGTGGCCATTGTTTATTTATGAGTGAATGATTGTAGTTGTAAAATTGGTATTTAGACTTAATTGCATTCCGGCTCTTTTGTTTGTTCATCTGCTCTATCATTCCCTACTTTACGATGCTGAGATGGGATCCATTATTGTATAATTCGTTCCTGCAAACGATGGATTTGATTGTGATCTTCGGCGTTTAATTGCCAGTTGGTAATTGCAAACGCAGTTTCAGATAAATTGTGGGGTCAGAGATATAATATGTTTAACTGGCGAAAATCAGCTGTCTGATGGCTCAGTGGTTAGCGCATCTGAGTAGAGATCGAAAGGTCCCCGGTTCGAATCCCTGTTTCAGCGGGATTTCCAACCATCACCTCTTCTGGGACAAGTTGCTGTTTAATGTTAAATACTGTATACTAGAACGCTTCCGTGGTTCGGATTCCACGTAAAACTATAGGTCCCCCATATTCGGAAGGATTGCCGGGTTAGATTAAGGCGGCTACGATAGGGGCGGAATTCCCAGCCAGTAAAAACCCCTTTCACCAGGTCATTAATACCACATGAGTCATTAGCGTAAATTAGTAAAGAATGCATGGATTGCTTCATCAAATGCGTTTTTTTTTTAATTCATAAATTTCATGTTACTTAAATAGTCCACAGTAAACTGTTAGTTTTTAGACATCATTTTTTTTTTTAAATCTCGACATTATGTCAGTCGTATTCTGATACAAACGAGGCCTGTATGGCCGAGATGACAACGGAAATAAAATTATTATCAATAGAAGAAAATTGATGCACATGATAGCAGTCTGTTGTTCTCGCACGGTGGAGGCTGCTCGATTCGTTCAAAATAAATGATGATTTTAGTTTCACGCCTGATAAAATAAACAGATGCCCAAGTTGTTTGCACTCTACTGCAAGGGAATAAGTACTAACATATTCCAATTGTTTATTATACTTTGCGTAACAGCTAACAGTAGTGCAGTCAAGGATGTAACGTTGCATTACAATTGAATACCTAACAAAATAAAACACGAAACAAAAGAAAATTGGTGAAAAACTTTAAAGGTAGTGTGGTTAGAAAATGTTGATGAAGACAAAAATCTATAAGTAGCCTAAATATTTAAATAAATGGTCGAAAATGTGTCCTGACTAAAGTGCCCTCTAGATATCCGCAAACATCTGCACAGAATTTTTTTCCAGAATAAGTAAGCTGATGCCAAAGCATAAAAAAGAGTAAGACTATATTAAAAAATAACAGTACGCAAATTAGTTATGCTAATTTTTGAATAAATAAACAACTAGAATTTGAATCTAACTCCTCTTGATAATTTTTTCAACATACCCTAACAAAATTCATGTGATCAAAGTTAAAACCATACCGCCCTAAATAGATACTTTCCAGTTAGTTAAAAATAGATTTTATATTTGTTTTGGATGATAAAACAGTGAGAATGAGATTTGGAAGTAAAATTGTTATTTGTCAACAGTTCTCGACCAGTACTGTTATACATAGACTATTTTTGTTTAGCAAAACTTTGTATGACCATGCCGATGGTCCGACCTTCCCCTGGATGGTTCATGGAAGCGCTGGAACACGAGATGATCGACCACAGTCAATTCTTCTCACTCTTATTTGGGTAAGCCATATGGCAAGAGGAAAGATGCGTACACACCCACATCCACCAAAGGAATGAACTCAAGACGAAACAAGAGGGAAGGGCAGGAACTGTACTGGTGGTGGGGGAAGAGGTGGAAAAGAAAGTTGACCAATAATTGTAGGAAAGAATAACCCCGCAAAAACAATTCTTGTAAAAATACACCAAGTCTCGTGGTTGTTTGGTGACAAAAAGTTATGAGATCTTGTTCTGAGCCAAGTCTACACTTTACAGTGTGTATTGCCTTCACTTTCTGAAACAGAATGGTTTTATAGATGGTTTATTTAGAATTATTTTTTTTATTTATTTTTTTGTGACTTGGCCATTAGGTATGTCATGTTATAGTGAACCTCTATAAATACCTTAAATGTGTTGCTTTATCAAAATTAAAAATACACAAGGCAAGATCTCCCTTGCACATTTTTCTAACTTGACAATTCTTAGAATAAATTATACTTATTATGTCTTTGACATTAGTAACAATTTTGAAATACAGTAGAACTCCAATTATCCGAATCAATTGGGACCGGACCCCATTCGGATAATCAGAAATTCGGCTAATCGGATTTTTTTTTCTGGAAAAAGGGTCTATTTTAATTAATTATTGTATGTATGTTGAAAATGCCTTCTTATCCAAGGTTTTTTTGGTGCTTTTGCAAAATTTCGCCGTACCAGTTGTTAAACAATGCTGCAGTTGTCCGATCTTTCGGTTAGTTTTTATGAAAGAGAGGAAGCTTTTTCGCAGTACGTTTCCGTCTTAATTAAAAAAGCGATTCGGATAATCGGAGTTTGGATAATTGGAGTTCTACTGTACTTAATGGCCAAGTCACCAGAATTTTCATTACAAGAATTGCAATTTTGGGGGGGGGGGCGGGAGGGGGTTCTCATTTCTTTTTGTAAGTTGATAGCTTATTCTGGTCATTGCTCAAATGTAATGATTCCCATTTCGGAATTGAAGCCATCACTATACATTAACAACAATAAGCATTCAAGTACGGATGTGGGCGGTTATCATGGTGTGTGTTTACCCTGCATGGGAACATCTCGGAGATATTAAATTGGAGTAGCTTTTCTTCTGTGTACAATGGCGTAGCTAGGTTAACAAGGGCTCCGTTGCAAATAAATATTTTGGGCCCTCAGGCCAGATGGGCGACCATTTTTTTTTCTTTTTTTAAAAAAAAACCTCTACTGAGAGCTTTAGGGGGCCCCCTGAGTTGAGCTTGGGGCCCCCTGACTGCGCTTGGGGGCCCTCTAAGCTTGAGGGCACCGGTGCACGGGCACCGCCTAGCCCTCCGATAGCTACGCAGGGTAATCTTGGCGCCGGCCCATTCAGGCCTACTCTTCCAAAAGAAACGTTTGACGCCAAGCTCAAATTCCTCATTAGACGGACGAATCACTATTAACAGTGTCGTATTTCGCCACTCCATGCGCACTGCGGAGAGGTTTGTGATCTAACGCAGGACTTCGGTGCACAATTTGGTGATTAGGAACTGTGCCAAGTCCTGATGATGAAAATTTCTTCTACCACCAGGACTCGAAATACGGGTTCCTAACTCCACGTCAGGTGCCGGACACCATCTCGATGCCGCAACCAATTGGACCAACAGGACGAGCACAGTCAATTGGCAGGTGTAATAATTCCGTGTGGTCATAATGATCTAGTACTACTTTCTACTAGCCAACCGAGCCCGCTGGTGAGCAGTAAAGCTAGGGCTTGGCATTCGGGAGGCCGTGAGTTCAAATCCCCTACCCGCAATTCAGATTTAGGTTTTCCGTGGTTTCTCAAAGATGCAGGTATGATCCCTTCAAAATGCCCGTCTCTTTGTCCCCAGTTCCTACTGCCTCTAACGCCCCAGACGTTAACAAGGCGAAAAGTAACAAAAAGAAAAAATGAAAATCTACCAGCTGTATAATCCGCCTTCCTTTTAGCCGCGTAGTATAATGCAGTAATTTTACTGGGCGAAAAGATACCTATAGTTTTACGTGAATCCAAATCTCGGTAGGAGCTACGGATGGCTTAAATACCTTTAAAATTCCAAACGGAGACAGAAAATCGAATTTTGAATCTTTTAGATCTCCAAGCAGACTTCCTAAGACGACTCAGCAAATACTGTAGAACAAAAAACGTAACTATATGTAACTCTCCGGGGAAGCTAATTCCCAGATGATTTTTTTATATAACAGTTCAATACTTCCATTTCAGAGATCAATCTCGATAAAATGGATATTGGAGTTCCAAAATAAAAGAATACCAATCCCTTCCTGTATAATGCCGAAACGTAGGAGCAAGAATCATAAATCTACCAAATATTCAAATGCAAAAGATATTTCACTTACATACGATTTGTGATGGTGAATTTCAGTGAGGTGAAAGTCAGAGCCCTGAGTTTCGACAGTGTTCTTATCTAACAGGTAAATATCATTCCGCTTACAGCAGTAAATGAAAGCGATAACGCAGCGCATAGCGTCAGCATCAGAAACAAAGTGTCTTTCGGTTTTTTTGAGATCTGATTCCTCCAAACTGACATTACTTGTTAACGCACGGGCCTCGCACTGTGTAGGACGAGGGTTCGAAGCTTCGTCCTGTCGTCCACAGTTCGGTTTTTTTTATGGTTTCCCGAAATCACTCCAGCAGACTGGAGAATGGTTCCTTCAAAAGGCCTTGTGTCGAATTCCTTCCCATTCGTTGTCCATTATTTCCTTTAAGCTCTAATCACATCAACGTTAACAAGCTGTAAAACCCTAATTAAATTAAATTCTTAAATTTCCTTTTGTTTCGTATGCTCATTTTAGACTCCATTTCCAGAATTTCTGACTCTTCGACACACAAGCTGTTGGCTTATCAAATATAGTGAGGGATAATTATTTTGAGGCGGTGTTTACAACAGTATTATAAAGCTTAGATAATACCTACAGATTTTTTTTACTTTCTTTAGCGTTTATTCTTTTGAGTAAGCTGCTGTGGCCGAGAACCCATTGTCTCTAATGGCTTGAAATACAAACTTAGGAACTTACTCTCTCATTCTCGGAAAACCCAAATATACTACTATTCAATTGTTTAGACACTGCTGGTTCTTATTAAATACCATTTTAAATTAAAACTGCGAATCTCGAAGAAGAAAGACGTACAGGTATATGTGTAAATCCTATCTTCAAGTGTTAGTTATTTAATGAAACGGTGAATTAATCATTTATCTAAGAAATCTACCGAGAAATGTGGAGAAATGACTTTATTCTTGATGTCTTACTACGGTAGAATGGATTTTGTAGCATCATAGAATTTTATAGTTAGTCATAAAACAACCATACGATAGTACCATAGCAAACTCGACATCGTTTAACATTGAAATCAATAAAATTATGTTTTTTATTTGTAAAATCTAGATATGAACCAATTGTGACCAGCATAGATTTTGTAACATGTCACGCTCAACAATCCGTTTCCCGTCCTTCATTACCAGCATAGTGACCAGGTTCGATGTCCAACGTGGATTGTATTGAAAGTTCGATTTTCAGTCGAATGCCTGTGTCTACAGATATGTTGATATGAAGTATTCGCACTACAGCTTTTACTATGACAATTCAGTGCATGTTATTAAATTTCCAGATTTCTACGTTAACTGCTGTCTTCCGAATCATATCAGGCAGCATTTCCTAACTAGTTGTACAAGCATCTAATTTCGATTTGTCTTTATATTAAAGAACACTTAACCGCCATATGTACAGTAAAAACAAACATTTTTCCAGTGACGCGTTTCATGTGCTTTGTGTTTACATGACTGCTGTCACTTGTAAAGGTTGTGTGATTACAAGTGTAGCTCTGTCTGTCTTGATGTTGTTTCCTCCTCACAATCGACCTCATAATTTTGAGGCAGTCAACAGCACTCAAGTCCATACTACATAGTCAGTATTCTAGGTCATTAGAGGCGGGATAGGAACGGGAAGGAAGTTGACCATGGCCTTTTGACGGAACAATCCCGGCATTCATCTGGTGTGATTTTGGGAAACCATGAAAACCTAAATCTGGATGGCCGGACAGGGATTCGAAATTGTGTTCTCCTGAATGCGAGTCCAAAGCGTTACCGCTCACCCTACATGCTCTACTTCTGATGTTCGTAATGTCGTATTTTTATATGTATAACAAATTTACAATAGCATTTTCGATAAGTAAATAGAATATGATGGTAAAAATCTGGAGGATGAGCTTCTGTAAGAATGAGAAGTAGAACAAGTCGTTCTTATCATCATAAAATTTCTGCCGTTCGTACACAATTATTCTGAGCCGAAACACAACTTCAAACGTAAAAACTGTTAAAACTGTAAATTATTTGGACGTATTATAATTTGTTTCCTAAAATATACACCAAACGCCATATTCAATACGTAATAATATCCACGAACTGGGCAGTATGGCATAGCATGTTAAAGTGACGGACACAGGTCCCAATTTTGGCACCGTTGTGTTATCCTGATCACTGTTACCGAGCGCTTTTTCACGGTAACCGAGGTGAATGCTTGAAAAACTATACAAAGGGAACAGCACGAATCACAATTTTTTTTTTTTTACACGGTTCGCCGGCAGATGGCAATACATAAACCACGTAGCCCGACGTGAAGACATTTTGTACTGTTTTCTCTTGTCATACTATAGTAAATTACATACGGGGATAATTAAATGGAGGAAATAAATATTTACATGCTGTTGTATGTCCTGTATCTCATTTTAACTATGAGAAATAATAAGAACGAAAAGCTACGTGGCCTGGCTCGAAACCCCCCCTCCCCCCACGTAGCGCAACGTAGCTTTCCAGCTAACCCCCCCCCCAGACCGAGCCACGTAGTTTGTGCACAATCCCTTACTTAGATTAGATCGTCTATGTCCCCGACGCAAAGGAAAAAGTTTGGTAAGTTAGAAATAACGGTAATATAATGGCAGAGTCACCTCCAAACAAATTTGGGCTTCTGTTACTTTCTGAAAAAATTCGTAGTTACTTTCATATTATAGATTCATGCGTCACAGCACTCACAATTGTCAGCACCTCATCTTCAGTCACATCAGCTATATATGTATTACTCGTTGCAGCACTTGCAACTTTGCAGTTGCGTTCGCACTATACGTCGAATTCAGTAGTGACGACTGCAACCTTAATTTTTGTCTTAGTAACAAAAGGAAACTAAACTACCATTTTAAATGAGGTGGTGTTCTTTGTCTGTCATATCCGTTTAGTTTCTCACAACATTTCAGGTCTTTCTCTTTTTGCCAAACTGGCCATTCTATGCCTTCGCAATATCTCCAGGTGTTTGTCTTATCGTCCAGAATTCGTTTTGATACTCATAAATCGGATTTCTTTTAGTGTAGTGCTCAGTGTACTTTCAGATTTCTTTTAATCTTATCGTATCACTGCAAGAACAAGAATCAGACATTGATCTTTTATGTGAAAATTCAGAGACATAAACAGAAAACCAGCGAAAGCAGCATTCACTTGTTATAGCATTCCTGATTATATTTTTAAAACTGTTGCAAAGCGGGAGTGCCTTATCGCAATGCGATAGCCATTCGGCGAACCGGGCCGGAACGAAATGAATCATACTGGCCAAAAAGTGAATGGAATATTTATCTGCCGGCATAGTAAACTCAGAAATAAGGCAACAACTCTGCTAACTGAGACTGTAAAACTAAATTCTGAGACGTTGAAACAGGTACCCGGCGCAGGAGATATGATACTGTATTAATTAGTTTGATATGGCAAACAATGTGTTGAGAGAAAGTCGATCGTGCTGTGGTTACGAACCTTGCTGTAAGCGGAAGTTGCGAACCGCAGTGACTCTAATAAAATATAATCTGTCACCAGCCCACATGCTAGTCACCAAGGAAACATCAGAATCAGTCAAAGAAATAAAAGTCTGAATGATGTCTTAGGCGAGTCACGCAGAATGTTTAGCGGAAATGGTTTGTGATAAACCTAGAGATGTGTACCAGACCATACACAGAATCTAAACTATTGTCTGATTTTTACTACAGAAGGGCTCACACTTCTCAGTGGTGGTTTTGTATGGCGCAATATTGTGACTGAACGTACGGCCATAACAATATAAACCCGTTACACTACAAGTCCCATGTATTCTTGTACATATTTATCCTTGTATAACAAGTACCTGCATGTGAAAACTTCTTTTGTTAAGTCAAATTTGTTTTTAGGTGATCTGTTCTTAAATCATTAAAATAAATAACGGAAAAATTGCTACAAAACATATAAATATCGGAAGATGTAGATGAGAGCAACAAGCGACTGTGGGCCTGAGATAGAGTTGCTATTTCTTTGAGGCTTGAACTGTCCTGGATAACAAGGGTTCTTTTGTGGAATCGCTTTCCCTTGCGCAATACGAAGCACTCTGTCGTTTGTCTTAGTCGCTTGTGTTCTCAAGTTCTCACCAACTGAAACGTAGACTCGTTGGTCTAACCTAATGTGGTTTTCGACCACTACCACGGGAATCAGGCAGGTTTGAGAAATTAAATTTCATAAAAACATTTATCAATATAAACACAAATAACCAAAATTTCTCTACGAAATGCGAAAGCTAGACAGCTTTTGGTGCAAGTGAACAGAGGTGAAACCAACAATCTCCCATTTTGACAATTCAGAAAATCACCAGATTCGGAAATAAGTTTTGTTTTTAATTTTTTAAAAAATCATCGTGTCCGTTCATTTTTCAGTTTTGAAAGTTGCGTTTTGCCAGTAACACTTTTAAAATATGGAAATAGCGACATGTTAACATCATAGTGTTAGATATAAAAGTCCTGATATTTTACTGAGATTTTTTTCCGCTTCGAGACATAACCGGTAGAAAACAGTTTCACACTTCTAAAAACTACAGGTGTTGGCGGAAGAGATGACAGCCTTTCAAGAAATATATCTAAATGAAATTTTCTAATTTTTCTCAGTATTATTAAGTTTGTTATATTTTGTTGGTTCAAATTTTCTGTTAAGTAACTAAAAACGCTTTAATAAATATTAATTTGAGAGAAAGCCAGCGATCAACAATCTTTTATGCTACTAGTAAATATATTCGTCAATGTTTATTTTTGTTCCGTCTGAAAATGCGTGAATGGTTTTGCAGTGACGGGACGTACCTCTGTGTGTTTGACAGTTGGCCGCGCAGTGACCGTCGCTGCAGGCCGCTCGCCCGTTACTGCGCCTGCCGCCCGATCCCACTCCGCCGCCACCACGTGCTCCCATGTGACGTCACGCACACGTCACCGCTCTCTGACGTCCCGCCCTTGACCCACACCGACCGGCCAACGCATCCCCGCCTCACCGGTAAGGTAACAACGGTCGATCCAATATTTGGTTTTTTCTTTCACCCAACGTTGTGGGTGAGCGATAACGCCCGAACTTAGCATTTGCAAGAACGTGAGTTCGAATCCCCATCAGGCTATCCTAATTTCGGTTTTCCATGATTTCGCGAAGTCATCCAGGCGAATGCCGGGATGGTTCCTTCAATGATTAAGGCTGAATTCCTTCCAGTTCCTTGCCCTCAGTCCTCTCCTGCCTCTAGTCACATCGCGGTCGAAGAGACGTAAAGCCCTAAAAACAGTTTTTTTTTTTGTATCGACCATAGAGACTGATGAATGATGACAGAAAAAAAATTACAGGCAACTGGGGGACGAATATCGCGCACGTGTTTCCTTCGGAGAGGATTTTATGATTTAAAATATACACTTTTTTCATCAATGGCTGTTTATCTTCCCAAGTTTTTTTCCCTTGTGCAATACACCCAAGTTAACCGCTTGGTTTTCGATACTTGCAAATAGTCTTCAATCACCATATAAGCAAGCAAAGTGCAGCACAAGCATATTATATTCCACAATTATCGGCAATCTCGCTAATAGTGAGTTGGTGACTGTCAAAATCATTTCATTCACTTCGCCATCGGTTGTTGTGCTGGGACGTCCAGGGTACCCGTCAAATTCAACGTCTGTGCCATCTTCGATACGTTTGTACTACTTGTTTCAATCATACAATATTCTCCAAAAGCATCATTCAATATTCCAAAGTGGTTCTGTACTTTATCACATTCTTGAATCAAAGTTTAATGCAAATTTTTTGTTCCATTTTTTTCCCCACGAGTAAAAAATAGCAGGGGGTAACTATGCCAATATACGTCAGGAGCAAGTGTACCATCACAATAACGAAAAATTGTGACAATTGTACTTGTACAGCCCTGAAATTTTAAAAGTTCCGCTTATTTTCTGATTAGATTTCGAGCACGCAAGCTAAGCGCCTGATTTTCGGTACTTGCAAATGGTTTTCAGTCCCCATGGCAGCAAGAAGTGCCCATGTTTAGCAACACAGTGTCTGCACACTAGGGTATTTTAACAACGATTTCACCTGATTTGTTGCCAAAGGATTTTACGATTTTGTGAATGGTGCTTCAATAAACGAAAGGTCTTAAATCCCCATGGCAGCAAGAAGTGCCCATGTTTAGCAACAGAGTACAAGCACACTAGGGTCCTATAACAACGATTTGACCTGATTTGTTTTTAAAGGATTTTATGATTTTGTGGATGGTGTTTCACTAAACGAAATTTCAAATGAGGCCTTGGCTAGAGAAACCACCAACGGTTAGAAAGTCGGTAGAAATCAGTCAATTGTAACTTACGAAGCAACTCTAGCAGTTTTACTAACAAGATACACAATTAATGTAGCTGGTAACAATTAGTATGAATGTATTTCATGTAATTCTTGGATACTTCCCTAATATTACTTTTTATATACAATATAATTGCAAGGAAAGGGAAATGACTCATCACTCACCAAAGTTGGAGGCAGCGACGAGAGAAGAACATAACTGCCTAAAGCAGTTTCCTTTTTTCCTTAGTTTAATTTTTTTATATACAATGTGTGATAAGAGAGTGGTTAATATTTAGACCTAATATGTGGGAAGACGATGGCTGCATAGAAAATCCAAACAATCTCATTTCAGTTTTCCAAACTGAGCGTAGTGGGCGAATGGTAACCCTCTCGCCTTGTATTCAGGAGGACGTGAGTTCAAATCTCCATCCGGCAATCCACATTTGGGTTTTCATGGTTTCCCGAATTTACTCGAGGTGAATGCCGGTATGGTTCCTTTAAAAGGCCATGGCTGGATTTCATCTCGTTACTTGCCCCAAGTCCTTTCAGACCTGTAATGACCAAAACATCGACGATGCGTAAAGCCAAAAAAAACCGCTTTTCAAGGTTTCTCAAAATCACTCCATGCGAATTTTAGGATGGTTCCTCCTAATGACCATGACGGATTTTCTTTTTATTCCTTATCCACCATAGTCCTCTCTCGGCATTAATTACCTCGACGTCGAATAGATGTAAAACCTTAAAAAATAAAAACAAAAAATTAACGTAAATTCCAGTCAACTATACTTATTGCCCAATTTCAATTGTTTGGGTGTATGAAAAGGATCCTCAGGGAATGTTGTTGTAGGAGATATCCTGGAAACAATTAGTATCGCCGTTAAAACATTGTTTTCCTCCGATTCAGCCACCAAGGACCAGGTGTCCAGTGTGAATCATGAGAAGGGCGAAGAACTGAATTCCTGTCCGAAGTCTGACCGGGCCCGTACACAACCTGTCGAAGCAGTACAGTCTGTGTTGACATCAGCCTGCGAATACGTGTGTTCTGTTAGATAAGTGTATTTTTTTGTTTGTGAAATGTGTAGTTTGTGAGGTGGAGATTGGGGACAGTCCCAGCATTCCAGGACGGCCCGTACGATGGGAACTGAGCTCGTGCACGCTCCCGTTGTATCTACCTGATAAAATGTGAGGCTATTAGCTGGCGGCTATTAGAACATTTTATTCATAAAATCATTAAAAATTATTTCTGTGAGCAAGCCCTTCTGCAGTAAATTCCTTCAGCGATTTGATGCATCTGGCTTCTCCAATCAATCGGATTTTGATTTTGTTATAGTTTTCAGAAATCATATCAGTCGAATTATTGAACTAGTACTTAATATCCGCTATCATCGGTGTCCTTCACAGCAAACTCATAAATTCCTTGTTGTAATTAGCAAGCCGCCGAACACCGGAAACCGTCAGGCATTAATTTATTCTTTTTTTTATTTCAGCTAGTGTCAGATGCAGATGGGGCAAGAGAAGAGATAAAGTTAAAATTACATTTCCTCTTTACCACTGTCCCATCCATGCATTTGCGGTGGTGTCATTCTGAAATAGTGATCACCCTGTGGAATCTTAAGGAAGTGTCACACAGGGCTTTTATGAATTACGCAAGTCAAATTTTCATGAGTGTGTAGAAATTCTATTTTTTCAGAATATGAGTTAAACGATGTAATCTTTGATAACCTGTATGTTTTTTCAAAATCAATTTTATCTCAGAGAAATCTGTTGTATTGATAAGTTTAATTGCTCGCTCACAGAATGGCCTATCCAACTCCAACATTTTTATTATTAACCAGGCTGTCCGGAAGCTCTGTGGTTTGGTGTGTTAATACGAACCGAAAGGTCACCTTATCGAATTCTGGTTTCGACAGACATTATAATAGGACCTAAATCTGTCATTCAACAGTGATAAAACTGGCTTTGTAGAGGATAAATACGCTGGAACTCTTCTCTGAATCGGATTGTTGGTCCCTTCTCAGGCAGGATTACCGGATTAGGTTAAGTGGTCCCGAAAGTGAAATAGTGGTCCGTGAGGCCATACGAAATTATTGTTTGTATTGCCCTGTTCACTAACGTGGCTATAATTAAATTAATTTTTCAACTAACCAAACCTGAATTGTTTTTATAACGTAAAAACAAAAAGTTTGTTAAAAATTATAATTTAAATTTAAATAGTTTCCAATTTAATGGATAATCTAACCAGAATCAGCGACTTTTTCAAATACTCAACAACTGAAATCATATTATAAACTAGTTGTTGCTCGTAACTTCGTTTTCTTGTTTTTTTTTTTTTTTTTTGAATTATGAAGAGGGTTATGTCATGAAGTCATGTCTTGTACTGAGATTACTCGCACGGACAACGCACTTTCAACGCATAGTCATAAATATCGTAAATATGGCGAAAAATATATGAGTTAAACGACTCATGATAATGACAATGATTCTCCTTCTTCTTCCTTGCACTCATCCCCCTATTTCAGTCATTTATTTCAAGGTGCGACATGTGGAGGCGTGCATTAATTACGTGAGGTGTTTTTCCGAAATTCCTGAACCCCCCCCCCCTAAGATGACGTGAGATTTTGAGGCCCCCTCCCCCTGCTGATCGACCTTGTAGTTTTTTTTAGACGTTTTTTATTTCTCCTGCTTCCAAGGGCATAATTCCCTCCAGAAAGGCGATATCCGCGTCGTTTCTAGACCTTATACCCCCCCCCCCCTCCTATTTCACCTCACGTAATTAATGGACGCCCCTGTTGGGATTCGGCCGGCTTGTCGCTGATCCTGACGCCTCTCGGGGAGAAAGTTGTGTTGCCATTTGCCTGTGAAACGTGTGACTATGTTCTGTGCACCATAAGAGTATTTTTGTTCGTGTAATGTGTAGCTTATGATGCGTAGATTGGGGACCAAACATAGGTGATTACGGGAAATCACTTAAAAACCGCCGACAGTACGGCCAATATGCGGGGACCAAGACTCGATCCCACCCGCAGCACATTCCCGCACTAAGCCACCCTGGCGGGTATGATGACTATCAGTTTAAATTCCGAATAATACGATGCCGTTATCAGGTATAGCGACAAACATTTCCGCTGCGAGAAGTATCTTAGGTTTGATTGGATACTTATCTTAATTTCTCAGTTTTCGTACGTCACATCAAAATTAAACATACCCTGTTTTATTCCAGGGACCAGAGACTGTTTATTGGTCGAAACACCAATGAAAATCCGATACACCGAACGTGATGGGTGAGCGGTTACGCTGTGTCTTCGCTTTCGGGAGGGCACAGGTTCGAATCCCATCCGGTTATCCATGGTTTCCCGAAATCATTCCAGGCGAATACCAGAATGGTTCCCTCAAAAGGCCATGGCCGAATTCCTTTCCTTCCCAAGCCCTCCCCCAGTCTTTCTAGCCGCTTATGACCTCGAACGTAAGCAAAAATTCCGACCATCACTTTTTGCATGAATCTCGTTCAACGAAATAAACAGGCAGACGAATAGACACGTTTTTCTTTATTTTTCAGCTTCCCGATGCCACATCAAGGGAGCGTCCATAAACTACGTAGCTCCATTTTCACCTACTGTGAACCCCCCATCCCAGTCACTAATCCGACGTGGCTTTTGCCTCAACCCCGCTCCCTTTTCCACGTAAACGCACCTTTTTTTCCCCTTTTGATTTCAGAAGACATTTCGTACTGTTTTCGCTTGTCAGATTATTGCAAAATAACATACGGAGATAAATAAATGGAGGAAATAAATAATCACTTGCTGTTGTGTGTTCTGTACCTGATTTTAACTGTTATAAATAATATGAATGGAAAGCTACTTGGCCTGGCTCAGAACATCGGCCCCCCCCCCCCGCACGTAGCGCAGCTTTCCAGCCAACACCTACCCCCCCCAGACCGAGTCACGTAGCTTATGGACGCTCCCCAAGATGAAACATAGCGCATTTCATCCTTTCGACCCTGGGCTACAAAGCATTGAAATCCTATGAAAATACTTCCCGTTGTTTTTTGTGAGTCGTAGAGAAGAATGTACATTAACCCCCCGCTACAGACACACTATTTTTTATAGATACACTCCTGTTTATCTTACTGGAGGCAAAAATGAACTGGGAGCAAGGGACGGGAAGGAATTCGGCAATGGTCTTTAGAAGGAAACATCCTGGCATTCACCTGCAGTCATTTCGACAAATCATGGATAACAGAAAATTGGATGGCCGGACGGGGATTTGAACCAGCGTCTTCCCGAATGCGAGGCCGGAGCGTTCACCCAACACGCTCTGTAAATAAGCTGCAATCTAGAAGCTTGTAAACCTATTCCTGCAAATTCCATGTTGAGCAAAGTATTTGAGGAGCAAATATCATTACTTTTTTGTGAAATGCTCTCGGGTAACTAGCCGAGTTAACAAAGTGTTATCACAGTAAATTTCGGAGATCACGCTCACTGTCGCCATCTTCTGGTGAACCAGATGGCGATAGTGAATGTGGTTGCCGATATATCTGGTGATAACACTTCTTTAACTCGGCTAGTTAACCGAAAGCATTTCATAAATTCTTAAACGCCGTGAGAAACTTCGTTATTATGTATCATGACATTTCTGTACGAAAACGAAATAAGTAGTTAGGAACAACCTTACGAGTGAATACCGTTAGCTTCCTACTAACATTACGTCATTATAGTGATCAATAAACTATTATAAACTGATTTCCAGCGAGATTTTACCACGGTACGGCATCATTACATTTCCATGATTGCACCGATCGTGGTGTGTGAGCGGTTACGCTTTGGCCTCGCTTTCAGGAGGACGCAGGTTCGAATCCCTGTCCAGACATCAAGATTTCTTTTTTCCATGGTTTCTCGAAATCCTTCCCGTTCCTAGCCATTAGTCCTTTCCAGCATCAAATGACCTCGACGTTGATAAGGCGTAAAGCCAGAATAATAATAATAATAATAACAAAAAATAAAAACCTTTTACTATACGTATGCGAATAGCAGAGGCAATTTGCCAATAACGGGGTAATTTCCAGAAAAATTAAGAAAAAAATAGTCTGTTGAAATCTCAGTGAAAACAAATGGTTTCTCCAAATGGCAGGAGGTTCTGACAGACAGACGCAATTAATCGGGAAAAAACATCATCAGAAATAATTATAACGGGTTACGAAAACATACTGCTTCCGAAAAATCACAATGAAAACGCATCATGGGCATGCGTATTCGTTCATTACGGGAAAGGAATTAGTGATTAGTGACATAAGATTTTGTAAACACTGTATGCCAGAAAGTTAACTGTATATTTAGGGCGGTTGGATGCAGGAACTGTCAAATAATTTAGGCTTGCTTGGTAGCCTGTACAATACTGTATAATTTAGAGCAGTATGACCCAGGCTGGCTTCCCAGTGCGTCATCGCCTGACACACCAGCTTCGCCTACGAATTCTCTCATCTGGCAGTGACAGAGCTGCTACAGCCATACATTTTCTTCGGAAATGTGCAATACGTTATTTGGTTTTTGTCATCGTGCGAAGTATTAAGTTTATTAGTTTGGCACCTGAATCTGTATCACGATTTACGTTCATGACACCTGTATTTATAAAACAGTAGTTTCGAGTGGTGGTTTCGCTAATGTTCAGTCAACTGAGCTATGGTTCTGCTGTCTTATGTCTATTCGATATTTTATGACTAATAACATTTTTAATTACTGATGTGTCAATATTAAATCTAGAATGTATTGATTGTTAAGGTTCTGCCTTTATTGATTAATTACGTTCAATGCGACTAGGTGTTACTTTAGGTTCATCAGAAAAATACTTGGCCTGAAGACAAAAAAAAAAAAACTTACAACTTCAAAATCATTTTCTAAATGTAATTTTGTCATTATCAGAACATTTACACCAGCAATATTCGACCTCCATTATCCTCAATTATACATAAGGTACATAAGGTCTCAAAAATGTTACTCAGCAGTTTCAATTTTATTGATTGGATGAAAAAAGGCTGAACAGTAAGGAAGCGTTTAAGGTTTTGTAAGATTAAGATGTCAGAAAGAGCCAAAACTGTGATTGAATGTTACAACAATTCTTTCATTAAATCTTTTACTTTTCTTCCATTGCCGGGACACCTTCGTGGGCAGGTGCACTATCTTTATGAAAATAAGTGGTTATTACAGAAGAATGGTTTCAAATGGTTTCAATAAATTGTTTAAAAGCCTTTAACGGCATTATTAAGATTTTTACCTTTATTAAGGTAAACAATATATAAATTCTCTTTATGATCCCCAAAATACCAAGACAAACACTTTCCTCTCAATGAAACACACTTAGTAAAACCGGCTTCAAATCATTTTTTCGATTATGATAAAACAAATCTCATTTCTAGTAATAAAGATCATGAAACTTCACTCTATGATTTACAATCAATTTACTGCACCTACTTATAAGCCTATGCTGCAAAATGCTTGGCGAAAGCCAGGTTATGACATTGACATACCAACATCATCATTTGAAAATGTGATTAGTGTGGCTTTTGATATTGGACTGCATGAATGTGAAAGTGATTTGGAATGTGATAGTGTGGCTTTAGTGAGGTGGGAAAATTGTTCTCTTCCACTTTTTTTTAACCACTTCATCGAAATCCCGCATCTGCACTTTGAGGACTAATATAAGCACTATCAGGTGCTGTATATGCGTGTTTTGCGCCATAAGTACTTTAAGCAGAGAATGTTGGGCACTGTTGATTGAAAATGTAATGATACACTGATGTCATTACGTATAATTTCCTTCATATGGTATTGATATCTTGTTACTTTTATTCTCTCTGTTAAAATGTTACTTGAGGTAGAATGCAGTGTTTTGCATGGTAATGACACACAATACTATTTTGTTCATCGCTTGTTATTCTAAGCATGTTTTCGTGCGGTTCCGAGCGTTTGAGGTCAGAGGTATCCCTAGTCAGAATGTTTTTTTTATTTCTCTTCAAGCACTTCAAGCACTGTTCAGAGATTTTGAACAAATGCGTTTTTGGTATGCCTTTGGGAAGCTTGGCTACAGTCTTCTGTAAAGTCTTTTTGTGAGGAATTCTTCATGGAAAATTCATCTTACACGATCTTTTGTAATAAGCCAACTACGTAATGTGTAGCTTATGAGGCGTAGATTAGAGCGTTGATAGCCATCGACTCGTGTGTGGTTTAAGTTTATTGCATTTCCTCTGATGTCGGTTTTTTTCAGAAACAGCGGAAAGATGTAAACCGAGTATACACGGTGATAGAATCACCCTCTCCATTGTCTCAGATGGTTGCCTCTCCGCGATGGTGTCCGCTAGAGGTGGGCAAAGTGACTCACTAAAAATAGCGGTGTTCATTTGATCACTCCACGAAAAGAACTAGTTCTTTTGAACGGTTCACAAGCTCAGTTTTATTTGAGACCTTTTTTCATAGGTCTCATCCCTCAGAATCCGGTTACACCCCCACTTTTCGATGAAATACCCCCCTTAAATTGACTCTAATGCAATTAGTAGACTTTTTTTTTTTTAGCTCTACAGTCCAAAAAAGCCACGTGAACAAGCTCTTCTTGATCTTCGGAATTAGACTTATGACCGACTCACCTAGAAGAACTACCGTTCACTTTTAGTGAGCGACTGTTCACTCGCTCTTTTAAAAAGAATTGCTCTCAAGAACTGATTCAGTCGCGAACGACCCATCTCTAGTGTCCGCGCCTTGCACGAGATTAGCTGTTTCCAATTCTGGTGGTGGCAGAAATTATCATCAGTACTGGCAGATTAGCAGATCATATAACATTGTCAATGTTGCTAAGGGATTACACAACACAACTGCTTCAGACAGCTGTTCGAAACGGACTATTAGAAGTTTTATGCGCGCGCTTATGACAGATGTAAGTACGTACCTCGAGGCCCAGCAGTTGTTAAACTGCCAGAACATTTCACGTAAGAACGTACAACGGTCACGAGTTTCAAGCCTGCTATAACGGTTTTTATAATTGTACTTTACACAGCGAAGCTAACACGAAACACAATTCCACAAAGCTTACCCCATTCACTGAAAGACGGCTCACTGCCTCCCTAATCTTAGACAGTCCTTAATGACTACGGCGTTAGAGATGTGTACATTTCCAGTATTATAGAAAAAACCTACATTAGAGACAGCTATGCTGTCTGAAATCTGTGAAAATGAAAGTCCGCGAAAATTTGGTGACCGTAATTCGTTAAGAACAAATATAGATAGCTTACTGAAAATTTATTTTTTGCTTGTGGATGTACATCTCGTCGACGCCTATGGCATTAGAGGTGAGAAAGGATGCGGGGCAAGGAACGGGAAGGAATTCGGCCATGGAATTTTGGAGAAACCATCCAGGCATTAGCCCGGAGTGGTTTGGGGAAACAGTGAAAAACTCAAATCTGGATGGCCGGACAGGGATTCGAAGCCACGTCCTCCAGACTGCGAGGCCAGAGCGTTACCGCTCAACCACAACGCTTTGTAGGTGGAAGATTTTATTATCATTTAAGACAGCTATGTGGCCCTTGCGAAAATTTCTCGAATGATATATGTGATATATACGAATATCAAGATTGGTGGTTTGTAGTAGATGAAAGAAGAACTGGCTCATTGTAGGAATTGTTTATATGTCAACAGAAATAAGTACAAGAGAGTATCCAAAAATAACCGGAATAGCATTGCCGTGGACGGAGTTTGTGTAGTACGCGTTTCTGCCGCTAGGCCTTTATGGCGTAACTCATTGTCAGTTCAGTGCCGCCTGTGTTGTCGACCTGGCTTGTTCTGTTAATCTGCAGTGATTTGCTCTTTTGATGCCAAGGGTGTAGCTCATTCAGAGTTTGTTCCCCCACATCAGACCATCAATCAAATTTTTTATTTGGAAGTTTTAAGAAGATTACGCAGTGTTCGTCGAAAAAGACCAGATTTGTGGCAGACAGGAGACTGGTTCTTCCACCACGACAATGCATGTGCACACACAGCTGTCTCTGTTAGGCAGTTTTTGGCTAAAAATGGCATGGTTCCGCTGCACCACGCACCTTACTCGCCTGACCTGGCTCTGTGCGACTTTTTCCTATTTCCATGCATGAAAAGGGGCATAAAAGTACGCAGATTTGACAACACTGAAGAGGTCAAGAAAAAAACGAGGGAGGAGCTGTCAGCCATTTCTAAATATGACTACAGACAATGTTTCGAACAACACCGGTGGGACAAATGTATTAGTTGAAATGGAGAGTGTTTTTGTAAATAGTTTGAAAATCGCGACTATGTGAGTAACTTAATCGATTATAACGTCCTGCATGTTTCCCAGTATTTCTTCCCTCCTTGATGGAAATGTTGGCCCCTGTCTCCTGAGGTATGCCTGATGTCCGTGCCCTTTAAGAAACGAGGAACTGTTATTAGGTATTTTTTGTCACCATTAGTTGTTCTGCTCCCGTAAATACCGTTGCCTTAAGTCGTGGTACGCTGGACGACAATAAACAAAAAGAATTGTGCTTTCAAGACATCCGTTATCTCTCACAGCCGCTGAGGCGAGATGATGGAACTGAGTGGGTGGCATACTTCGTAGGCGCTTTCCCTTCAACGCCTCTCCATTGTTCTGTGTGTCAGAGACGCTACATTCAAAGTGGAGAAGAGTCTACTAGTTTATTACCTCTCCTTGTGTAGTGCGTTGCTAACATACTTTGCAAGCGAGTCCCCTTCACGCCTTCTCCAGTTTCCTTGGTATTATTGATAGTAACCAAAAGGAAAACAGTTCTACGAATTGTTGCCTTTCTTTGTGTTGTTCTTGATAATGCTGATTTTAGGAAAAAATTCTCTACCTGCGCAGCTACGTAGAGGATTTTGCGTCATAACATTATTGTTTTTCCTTAGAGAAGTAACTTTAGCCAGAAATTGACCTAGATGACATACATGAGAACAATTTTACTAATATCTTCTCCATCTGCCTTCGTGTTCCAGTGGAATTTTTGTTACAGCCAACTGCGATGAACAGTTAACGTCCTTTAGTGATACAATGAAACCATGAAAAAAATAGTCTTCACTTGACTGCAGTTTTATTTTTTATATATAGTACGCAGTACCCACAAAGTTTGTCGTCTGCTGTGTCATTTGAAGTAATTACATAATTGTTCTTAGGATGCAATACAGTTACCTGAGATCTTTAGTGTCACAAAATTTTCTCTGTATACCTCCTGTCGTATTCCATTAGGATATGTAACACTGTTTTCTAACTACACTATTAGTTTCAGATACTTAATGTAAATGAAGTAGGAGTTTTATTATATATAAACGGGCAATAAAATGTTTACCATAGTTTTAATTCGTCCACATACGGTGGTAAAAGGGTGATATTATAATCATTAAAAATCTTGATTCAAGTTTTTAGACGGTGAGATAAAATCGGTATGTAGAAGTTAAATACAAGTACCATACTTTCTGCATGCTATATATTGTAAGGAAAGAAAACTGTGTATAAATATTAAATAATGATGGTGTTTTGTTATCAATGGCCGATGGTATCATCCGTAAACAGGTCGGCATTGTTACTTGAGTGTGGTTAACAGCTTCGGTCCTAGATTTTGCATCAATTCGCGTAAAATCAGTTTCGAATAATATCTATAAATTTATCTATCTATATCAATAAAACGAAAACCGGATATATTGGTCATATAAAAACTCGGAAACTACGGAGCAGATTTCGATGGGGTTTTGACCGTTTTAAAGCTTAGAATCTTAATTCAGTTGTTTGGCATGTCTTATGTTTCAACGTTAAATAACGCAGGAGTATTAAATGAAATTCTGAACGTATGATGAAAAATCCCAAAGATGGAAGGATTAGATGTTTCATTCTTCGAACTAAACACACAACTAAATATCTCTGACCATAGCCTTTAATGAAAGCAATAAGATAACTTTACAATAATAACTATTTTGCACACTAAACTAAACTTGAAGTATTCTTTCATTTAGTTCGGCATATTCAATTTTTAAACGCCATAGATAGCCGTAAAAACAACAGAGGTTTTCTTTAAGCACGATCTCTGGACAAAGTCTTTGGCCATCAGCATTAGTCTTCTGTTTACGATAATTTTATTCCGGATTCACTTTTGATATTTGAATAAAAGGATGAATCTGCGGAGTTAAAGTATCTGGCGTTTCGAGCAAAACGTATATCCATTCACTTGAATCAAATGTGAGTTTCTAACATAATCTAGCATTGTTCAGTAATGTAGTAATGCAATTTCTTAACAAAATTAACGAAGCTTGATATACCTAAAACTTTTCGGACGAATAAAAATTGTCTTCGTGCAAATAAACTTCAACCCACCCGTTTCTTGGTAGGGAGCGGGTGAATCTAGGTTTGCTTTAATTCCGAAAAATGTTGGCTCGAATTTTGTGAAACACTGTACAAATGTTTTTCATTGCGGGAATAAAAGTAGAGTACGGCCAACTATACCGGACATCACCGGGAACTCCGCTAGTTTATGATATAAATATGAATTTTAATGTTGTGTAATACCTGCGTCAAAGTATCGATGAGGTTGATTCACTCATTTACATATAACATGTATACAAATAGGCTTCACCAAATTGTTTGATGTTCAGATTTCCAAGAAAACGCATGTAAGCGTTTTGTTCATTCACAAGAAACGGAGTAATACACTAGCGGTTGTAGTTCCGATCTAGAGATGGATGAAGTTTTATAGTTTTTATTATTATTATTATTCTTTGAGATACTGCACTTCGATTTTAGTGTCACCTTGAAAGACCTATACATTCATCTATTCATGTTAATGGCTGTGTACTTGATACCCTCTTTATATAACTCATAAACATGACGAAAGCCTGCCTTCTTCGTGCTTAAGTAGAGCTGCTGGTCTCAAAATCGACTTGATATGAGCGTATGGCTGAGTTATTGCAATCGCATTCCAGAGAACATAGGCTCATAAACCAGAAGGTATATTGGTATTTTAGCTATACATCTCGTTACTCCCTTAGCAGTTAATCATGTTCCGGCTCTTATAACCTGAATACAAGCTGTGAAGCCCTGAAGATTGGGACTTGTCATTCTCAGTTAGTAATACTGCACTTTACTCGTAAATGGCGACAATATTAGGTTTTCTTCGATATTGACATGGCAATAATTCGTTAGCTCAACTGTTGTTTGTAGCTTTCTGAATTGTTACTGATAATGTAGTTTCAAGTTATAACTAATGAATAACTAAGTATGGAACAAAATTATGCATTGATTCTTTGTCGTCTGGTATCAAGTAATTCGGATGAACGTTGAATGGAAAATATGCTGTATAATTCGCTAATGTGCTCATTAATATCTTTAGATCTAACACTTTGGAGATGATTTATGAGACTGGTATATGAAGGTAGTCTGGTAATACACTGCGAATCATGAGGAAAATTTGGGTCAGTTCGGCTACGATGTACTCCTCTGGGAAATCTTAATGAAATTATGAAAATTCTCAATGGCCTCACCAAAATGTTAGTGACACAAGACAAAATTTGTCATTAAAAAACTACAGTCAACATAGCGAAAAGCAAAAAATTAGTATATACTTAACGTTGATATATTGACGGAAGCTCTGGATGATAGCATTTACTGAGAGATTTTACTGATGTGCTCGAAGATTGAAAGAAAGTTAGCAAGTAGGTTTGGTCAATGTAAAAACTTGAAGTACTACGATCCTCTTTTGAGCCCAGTTTTAGGAAGTTCCTCTTTTCGAGTACAAGTGACCCTCTTTTCCAAAAGGTCACTATTTTCTGATAATAATTACGGCAAAGAAACACATACGTAAGAATTTAGAGTAATAAGAACAGAGGAAATGGCAAAAACAGCAAAGTAATGCGTATGGTTAATAAGAAAAAGCCTTTCAGCTTTAAATTAAAAACAGGTGATTCATTGACCAAAACAATAAACTTAGTGTAATATTGAGGATAACGAAACAGAGTGTGCTGTCTGGTGGCTGATTGGTTAAGGCGTTTGAATGGAGAATGAAAGGTTCCCGGTTTGAATCCTCGTCTCGACGGGGGGTTATCAAAGGCCCTTAATTCGAATCTCCCCTCTGTCAGAGCTTGCAGTGTAATGCGAAGTATGCCAGAACGCTTCCATGGTTCGGATTTCAGATTGATCTACAGGTCCCCTTTATGCTGTAGGATTACCGAGTTAGGTTAGGTAAGGAAGATTTTTTTTTTACGTCTTTACCTCTCGTCGACGGCTAAGGTCATTAGAGGCGGGAAGGGATTGGGGTCAAGGAACGGGAAGGAATTCGGCCATGGCTTTTTTGAAGGAAGCATCTCGGCATTCACCTAGAGTGATTTGGGTAACCCATGGAAAACCCAAATCTGGATGCCCGGACGGGGATTTGAACCCGCGTCCTCCCGAATGCGAGGCGAGAACCCACCACGCTCGGTTGGTAAGGAAGAAAAGAACAAGACGTCCTTCTTCTAATACCAAACGTACTGTGCCTTCTTTGGGAGAGTCCAACCAACCTTCGGGTTGAAGACCAACCTTAGACTTAACGAAAAAGAACAAATTCAACTAGATTCAACATATAAATTCCAGTAAAGTACTGTCTGCATATTTTGTAAGGAATTCTCAGATGGATTCTTGTTGGACTCAACAGTTTGTTGACCTTGTTAGAACCGTGAGAGGATTGGATTGTGGGCAGAAACTGGGAGGAATTCGACTAGGGCTTTTGATTGATGGAACTATCCCGGCCTTTGCCTCTAGTGATTTCAGGAAACTATGCATAACTGAAATCTGAATGTCCGCATCGGGATAAGAACCAGTAATCTCCCGAATACCAGTCCTGAACGTTAACACACACACGCACACACACACGCACACACACACACACACACACACACACACACACATACACACTTTTTTTTTACTTATTGCTTTACGCCTCGTCGACGGCTAAGGTCATTAGAGGCGGGATGGGACTGGGGACAAGGAACGGGAAGGTATTCGGCCATGGCCTTTGTGAAGGAAGTATCCCGGCATTCGCCTGGAGTGATTTGGGGAAACCATGGAAAACCCAAATCTGGATGCCCGCACGGGGATTCGAACCCACGTCCTCCCGAATGCGAGGTCAGAACGTTAACCTTTCACCCAACACAAACACACACAGACACACACACACACACACACACACACACACACTTGGTTTTGATGTTTTGACAGAAGTCAGATACCACTGGAAGTTTGTCATAAAGTGGATGAAATTTCGGCCTACTAAAGGCTTGTGTGGTCTTAATGACCTTATTTTTATTATTGGCTGCACATTCCGCCCCTCACCCTGCTCTCTCACCGAGCATAGGAAACCTACAGTTTAACGTGGAATCCGAACCACGGAAGCGTTCTACGGTACTTCACATTACACAGCAAGCTGTACCAGAGGTGAAAGTCGGGTTAAGGGCCATTGAAAATCCGCACTGGGACAGGGATTCAAACCGGGGACCTTTCGATCTCCAGTCTGACACCTTAACCACTGAGCCACCAGACCGCTTATTAACTTACTGATGACGGTGCTGTTGCCCACATTCAGTTTTGTCTGTAGTTTTCTGAGTCGTAAAGATTAAAAAGAATGAGATCGTGGAAACAAGATGACACACTGGTCTCTTTAAATTCTCCTGTTTTCCTTGTGTTGGTAGGAAATAGAATGGAATGGAGCCGATAAAATACTCCACCCCCACAGTACAGGCGCAGCCGGCTTGTTTCGCGTTGCAGGGTTGTCGGTTTGAGCCCGGCCTCGGGCATGCGTGGTTTTAATTAAGCGTTGTGTCTACCTTGTGTTGTTTGTACTATGTGGAACAAATATATATACTACGGAAAATCAACACGTGGAAAGAATCAGAATGCTACACATTTGATGGCCAAATTCCATTTAAGAAATATATTGGTGCATGCCACATTGTGTATGAAGAGCTATAAACCTTTCATTGTCTGAAACTATATTTATACCAGATAAGTTTCTTAGAATTTCCAGTTTGGCACACATCTGAGACGTTCATGAATTTGTAGTAGCTGTTTCTTTCTGTGTCCAAATTAGTATAGCTCCACTGACAATATTAGATATCGATGTATAGTTTTAGTCTAGTTTATTGAGGTAAGTGTTGTTCAAAATTACAATGATGTACTTTCCCCCCCCCCCCCCGATCCGGCCATCTAAGGACCACGTGCCACGGCCCCTGTTTTACACAGGTGGCCAGTGTGAATCATGAGAGGGGTGGCGGAGGACTTGTGTCATGCCAGAATTCAAACTGGGTTAGTTAGATACGGCGTACTTAAACTATAGGAGGCAAGTCTGCATTGACATCTGTCTGAGAAACGTGTAAGCTTTTGTGTTCGGTATGATAAGTGTATTTTTTGTTTTTGAAATGTGTAGTTTATAAGGCGGCGATAGGGGGCCGTCCCAGTACTCACCTAGATGATTCCGCAATCATCACCGCCTATAAAACAGCAATCAGGTCAGCAGGTATGTGAGAGCCCTGTCCCCTTGTACCTCCATGTTTTATTGTGCGGCGCCTTAACGCACTAAACCACACTGCCGGGTATTCGATCAGGTACTAATTTTATTTTATAGTTTAGTTTTTCAGCAACTTTAATACATTTGATTCTAGAATTACTTTATTCTCAGAGGCTCAGATATTTATAGACATTATTGATGATTGTACAGGTAAAAGTGTTTCCTGTTTGAAAACTGCATAAGATTGTTACTATAATGTCTTCAACGCATCTAGATTATTTATATCCAGGCAGTACAAGGATTTATTTTTTTTTAAAATCATAAACTTAATCATATATCTCACATTTATTACACATTTCTTAAGAACTCTTCACTCGGGAGAACACGGATTGGAATCCTCGCATGGCGATTCAGATTTTGGTTTCCCATGGTTTCCACAAATCACTTCAGGCCACTGCCAGGATGGTTCCTTCAAAAAGCCATGGCCGAATTTCTACCCGTTCCCTGTCCAAATCCTCTCCGGATCTGATGACCTTGAAGTACTCGTATATGACGTCCGTTGTCTGGGCGATAATTATTTTTCTTAACGCGATTTAAACTATCTCTGTAATATTTTGAAAAAAATCAAACTTTTTTATATGTACGGCCAGATACATTATATCTTTGAAAATAAGCTTGGTATTTTTATCATTTGATATAATGGTAGACCTAAGTTTGATGATTTTCAGTGACTGCTTTTCAAAATTATTTGTTTGCTTATAAAAATTAACAAATTTTTATTTGCTTTCGTTGGGAAGATCATTTTTTATTGTTATACACTGTTATAAACCGAAATAGTTCGTGAGTAACTGATAATGATGATATGCCGAAAACTAAACTTGAATTCGACATATATATTAACATGAAACATCACTCATTGGATAACATCGGTCAATTACCATTTTGGAAATTGGTAATAGTATCAGAACTTTGATATTTATGCATTCTTGTTAATATTTGTTGTTCAACATGAGTGTTAAATATTACAAGATGTTTCTACTTGGTACATTCTTTTCAGTCTCCTCCTGTGATATGCGTAGTGCTTAATACCATGGAGAAGGTAATTCGGTAAATATTTTATATTTGTTATAAACATTTTAATAATTGAGATGTATGTAGCTCCAATTAATTCTTCCCGAAGGTTTCAATATTTTTTCGTTTCTGTTATGGTAGCATTACACTTGTAGCTATGTGAAGTTTTCAGATACTTGATTTAAAAGTTATTAAAGTTTGGAATTAGAGCCGGGGATTTAATTTCTTTCTTGGTTTACACGAAGCTATAGAGATATAAACAGAGTGAAACCGTGCCTAAGCTTTTCTTCCTATAAGAAGTCTCGTTCATCTTGCATTACCAGAACCGAGTAACCTATCTAGTTCGGCTTAATGCGACAGTCTATTGCCGAAGTATTTGCTGTTCTGCTGATATTTCTGAGGCTCTTCCGTGAGACAGATAAATCTGGCGTTGTAATAAATGAACACGCCGTCTGTGTGTGTCCTGATTGCGAAATAAGTCTGCAATATTTTGATATTGCAGAAAGTTTGAGGATATATAGACCACAATTTTCAGAAAAAGTCGCTACTTCTATGCGTGTAAATACTGAATAATCAACAATAAAACTTTTTTTAATCTTCATTGTTTATTTTCTTTCGTAGAGGCTTGAAAGTCAGTGACAGCGGCATATAATATTTGGACTGACAGAAATAATTTTTGTTTACTTTGAACTGGCTGTATTGTATCCTGGTCCCACAACCTTTCATTACGGAAAGATTTATCTGCGTAGTTTCCAGTAGCATTCCTGGGCTTTTTTTCCAGCCACCATATTGGTTAAGATATCCATTAAACTTGACAGTGCACGGATGCTATTTAAATGTTTTCCTTTATCTGAAGCGAGAGTTCCCATGAACGAGAAATGCAAGAGATACGATCAACTGTTTGAAAAAAGGTTTATTACTTCTCACAAAACCAGTTAGAGTTCCAGCAATTAAAATTACTTGATCTGAAATGCGGTGATTCTTGTAGGTAGTGACAGAATAACGTCTAACAAGTGATGACTAACTGTTGAATTACGCTTTTATTTATTTAATTTATTCATTTTTTCACCAAAATTATCAACATGTTTTCTTTTGAACTACAATACTGTTTGTGAAAATTGCTACACCCAGAAGAAATGTTCGCAATCACTCCAAAATCTAAGGATGCGTTGAACAGAGGAACCACAATAAGTGATTAAGATTGCAATAGATGGCGTGTACATAGGGTCAACAGCGCCTACTTTTGTTTGACCAGACAGGCCAATTTTAGGCTACGTTCAGTGGGTGCAGAACCGTCAAACAAAGTGAAGATGTGCAATCAAGTGCCGGTATGCCTCGTCGACATCAAAGGCTGCAATAGCGGCATGTAAGTGCGTTCGAACGTGGTAGAATGATTTGTCTCCGGGAAAAGGGTTTGTCGTGTAGTGGCATTACGGCTCGTACAGGACACGCTGCTATGACAGTGATGCGGGTGTGGAATCAGTGGATAGTAGAAGGTCGTACACAGTGACTAGCGAGTACTGTACCACGCAGTGTGGTCACAGCGCGGAATGACCACCATCTTGCCCGCATGGCCGTAACCGACACAACAGCTTCGGCCATACTGTTTGCTCGACGTTGGAGCACTGCAGCGAGTGCGGACATACCTACGTCGACAGTGCGACCCCGTCCGCTGAAGGATAGACTGGTCGTACGCATTATACCGTTGCTTCGGTTTCCATTAACTAGAAACCACCATCACCTCACACTGCAATGGCCACGTGAACATCATCACTAGCGCGCTAAGTGGCAAATTGTAGTGTTTTCGGTTGGATCCCTCTGTTTGTACTGCAGTGATGGTAGCGTGCGTATTAAAACGCTACTGTAGAGAACGCAATGGGGCAGCAGGCATCGTTGAGAGGCTTATCGAGCAAACATCAAGTGTGATTGTTTGTGGCGCCATTACCTGCAACATGTGATCTCGCCTCCTACATATTGACGGCAATATAAACAGCAACCGCTGCATCGGGGAGGTTTCAGAGCGGCAGGAATTCCCCCTCCTTCAGGCAGCCCCGCATGCCATATTCCAGCTGGACAATCCCTGCCACATGTGGCGAGGAATAATTGCGTGGTGTAAAGACTGGCAGTTGGAGTTAAGCGGTAAAAAGTGCCAAGTCATGCATGTAAGTAAAAAGGTGACACCATTTAGCACTGAATATACAATTAATGGTACAGTCCTTAGAACGGTAGATTCCGCTAAATACCTAGGGGTAACAATTCGTAATAATTTGTCTTGGAATGAGCATATCGAGAATGTAACTGGGAAAGCAAATCGTATGCTCCGATTTCTAGGTCGTAATTTAAAACAATGCACTCCGGAAGTTAAATCGATTGCATACAAGTCACTAGTGCGTCCTCACTTAGAATATTGTTGTTCTGTATTGGATCCCAATCAAAAACGGTTAATGGAGGCATTAGAGAAGGTCCAAAGAAGAGCCGCCCGATTCGTGACAGGTATATATAGTTGGAGGGAAAGAGTAAGTGCGATGTTGAAGGAGTTAGGTTGGGAAGACCTGGAGCACCGAAGGCGTTGCTCTCGACAGGAGCTAATTGAAAAATTCATGACTGACGTATTTCGGAACGACAGCAAAAAAATATTGCTACCGACAACATTCATATCTCGGAATGACAGCAAAATAAGACAAGTCAAATCAGGGCCAGAACCGATTCATTTCTGTACTCATTTTTTCCAGGAGCGATTACGGAATGGAATAGAAAGGATTTAATGGGCTGAATATCATTTCGGCATGGTGCGATGAATGGCAACTTGAACTAAATTGTAAAAAGTACTGGGCATTGTGCATAAGTAACAAAAATAATTCGGTTGTTGAGGTATTTAAAGTAAACAGTTCAGTCATTGATATTGTCGATTCCGTGAAGTATTTTGGCGTAAGGTTACAAAGCAACATGAAATGGAACCTGCGCGCAACTTCGGTTGAAGGTAGATCTAATTCAACACTGCGAGTCACAGGTCGATTTTTTAAAATTTTAATACACAGTAAAAGAAGATAGCGTACAATACTGTCGTACGTCTACGTTTGGACTCCTGTTGTGTCGTCTGGCATCCGTTTTGCAAGGAACTGATTGACAGTATAGATAAAGTACAGAGAAGAGCCACCCGATTCGTGACTGCTTGCCATAATCCTTACGGTACCGTCACAGAACTCATTCATAGACTGGGCTGGATTCTCTGGCAGATATACGACTTAGGTTTCGTTTGAACTTATTAGGAAACATGCGTAGACCTACTTTCATTTAGGAATGCCGTGAAATACTCCGCCCACCAACCTACTTAGTTAGCAATGACAGGAGAGATAAGATTAGAGAAATAAAGTGCCTCACTAATGCTTACATGAATTCTTTCTCCGCTCGTGGCATTCGGGATTGGAATGCACAGAGCAGGTACAAAGCACCCTCTACCACTTACAGTTTTTTGAATTGCAGAGTATATATCTAGTTGTATGAAAAGAGGTCATACAGCACTGTTGACGGTGATTCGTCCGTCGGATAGGGACGTTAAGCCTCTCGGAAGAGTAGGCTTGAATGGGCTGGCATCAAGTTTCACCCTCTCTCTTCCTTCATATTTCATTCATTCACAACACAACCAACGTTCTAATTGAGCATGCACACTTCACAATCTTCCATACAAAGCAGTAACACTTGCACGCCCATATCAAGGGGAAACCACCCCAGTTAAAAATTTCCAAGAAAGGGTGTTATTTTACTAACGACCCTATATCGCTATAGATCGATCATTAGTGTTATCTGACAGATCCTATGTGGAATGATTCTTTACCAGTCAGCACGTGATTCGCTAGGTTTACTTTGCGTCAAAGAAAGGTCAAAACGTGAGGCAATCTACCTAACCTAACGTTAACAATAGCCCAGTTTCAATTTACATTACTTAGTTAATTATAACAAGGTTCGGACGTCAGGTTGACGATGTGAAGCTCATGTATGAAATGTAGTGATACGCACACTGCAGAAACTGTATTGTTAGATATGTATAAAATGATCTAAATACTAAATCTGCTACCCTTTTTCTTTTTTCCCCCCAAGTCTGGAGCAGTTCGACCGGTCATGGTATGTCGCATAATGTCTATTAACTGAGACTGCTTTCCCGTGCAAAACTTGTTTAACAATTGAACAAAAAGTGCCTCTTTTTTTGCTTATGGCTTTACGCCTCGTTGATGTCGAGGTGATTAGAGGTGGGAAAGGACTGGGAACAAGGAACGGAAAGGAATTCTGTCATGGCCTTTTGAAGGAAGCATCCCGGCATTCGCCTGGAGTGATTTGGGGAAACCATGGAAAACCCAAATCTGGATGCCCGGACGGGGATTCGAAACGGCGTCCTCCCGAATGCGAGGACAGGTAGTTAACTGCTCACCCACCGCGCTCGGTGGGCCGTCATAGGAGGTACCTGAGTTACTAATACTCCCACAGCCCTTCCCGAATACTCCACTACCCAACGAAACTATCTGCCACTAAGAGGCCTAGACAGGCAATCGGGCAAGTCAGGTGGGATTCCCCCTCCCCTTAGTACTCTTGTTAGCAAGACTTCCCTCGCAACGTTTGAAGAGTCACTTGCGCGAACTCCTTTGACGCTCTAATGCTACTTGCACTGCCCGTTACTCACAGCTTGGGATTGGGTAGTACACCAGAAACTTTAAGGCTAAACGCCGTGTGGTTTGCTTAGGGCTTGTCTGGGATGCCAGGATCCAGCACGCCCGGAAGTCCCGACACCTCAAGCGACTGTCCTACTTGGATACCCCACAGGATGGCCCAAGTGGGCTCTCGCCTCCCGAAGCAATATCGCAAAACTGCGATAACATTTTTTCTCTTGTTAGCAAGACTTCTCTTGCATTGATTGAAAAGTTACCGCCGGGATCACTTACGTGATCTCTTTACCACACATCTAAAGCTGCGTTACCACGATGTCTCTTAACGGAGGCCTTCCGGGACAGGTTGGACGGATAGCCAACAACACGCCATGGGAACAGGGCCGCCTTTGCTAGCGGGGACGAGGCGCAGCTACCCGGTAAACATCACAGGCGTTTATAGTGCTGCGCTGTTGCCATCGGTTTGCAGCAGAGGTGCGCACCCCTTCTGTTGCTGTAAAGTGCTCTGTGCCAAACGACACTATACTACGTTCGCTCTCATCTGGCGCGTCAAGGTCATGTGCCTCTCGCCCCGCGCCTCACCTCACCGCCCCCTCCAGATGCCTTCCCCTCCGAGCAGACCGCTGCCTACAGGCATTGTCGTTTGTCGTAGTATTGTCGTGTTTATTCCGATACACCGTTATAATACGCTGTAAGTGAAATGGCGTCAGATAGTTGTTACATTAGGTGACAGTCAAAAACAATTATTTTTGTGTGTATAATTTTTTAAGACGTTAGAAAACTCTGAAGAGAAAGTTAATATACTTTTTAGGGAACCGCTAAAATTGACGGCAGAGGCGTGTGGCGTATCGTTACGAACAGTGCAGCGTGTGTGTAGCGAAGTCCAGCTGAGTGTTCTAGGGCCATTCTTTTCTTCCACAAAGAAAAACATTCACCGAGAAAAACTGGTCACGGGGATGGTTGACTTTCAGAAAGATGTCATTCGACGTTCCGTTCCAGAATTTTATGACCGAGGTGAATACCCTACCTTACGAAAATTGAGGGGAGGTACTGAAAGAGAAAATTAACTACACTGGAGGCGTATAAGTTATTAAAAGCACTCGACTTCATATACAGAAAATGTAATGATGGTAGACGTTTTCTGATGGAAAGGACAGACATTGTTGCAGCAAGGGCCTCATTTTTAAGAAAAATGCACGATTTAAGGAAGGAACATCCTCTTGGAGCTGTCATCTACCTTGACGAGACATGGGTAAATCAAAATCACGTAAGGAAGTTTATTTGGCAACACACTAAATGCAATGGTGGTCTCATCAACGATTTCTGTAAACAGAAACTATCGCTTCGAGTAAATATCACTTTCATTTCAAAATTTAAACGACGTGTTTAGAGAATTAACTTCCACTGGGAAAGACATCTATAAATTGGATTTAATCGTTGAAATGTCTTGTGCAACTTTTAAAACTAAAAATAATGATTGGAAGCAGTAAGTTTTATTCATTGATATGTAAATAATTTTTATATTTATTATCATATGAAATTGTACTTTGCAAACACGAAATTTCTATGACATACGATTCACTCATTTTCGTCACGAGAAATAGTTAAAATGTTCGATTTTACCGAAGAAATCATCTAATTAGACAACATATCGTACCACATACGTTGTGATGATGTATGCGCATGCGTGGCAGCTGTTTCCCTTTCGCCTGTAGGGGCTGGGGCAGCGGAGTGGGGATACAGCAGAGTGACCTTGGTCCGCCTTTCCTGTCTGAACATAGTATAGGCAACGTGGTGGGGAGGTGTTGGCGGGGTAGCGAGGGCTAAACTGCGTCGCGCGCTCATACCTCCACTTCGGCGTGCGGCCTTCGTTTCAAGACGTCGTGGGAATACAGCTTAATGCATACTGACAGGCATCCGTTGCCAAGTCCTTTTGATTTGGTAGCTTGCCAATAGCTTTAATGGTAGACGCCGTGTGATCTGCCAGGAAGCAGTCTGGATATTAGAGCTGCCTGCGCACCGACACCTCAAAGGACTTGCTCCTCGCGCCAACCCGGACAAAAATAGAATAGCAATTCCTCAACAAATCGTTCAGCACATGTCTAAATTGGTGTCTGATCCTACGTCTCCTTCCATCAGGTCAAGATTTACGCGTGGCCGGTCGGAATGACTTATGTCTGCCAGTAATTAGTTCCAAAACGGTAAATGTGATGACCGCCAGGTTTACGAGCCACCTTCGCTTGCAGCATAAACAGTCTGCTGTAGTCAATCTCACAAGAAAAGCGCGCATACGGGTAATTTACATCAGAATTTAACTAGAGACTTGTAACGTTCTGACCTCATTACGTGATTTAAAATTATAATTAATTTTATTATTTTATTTTATTATCATGAAAGGTAGAACTTGCTTGAATACTTTATACGAGAAATCACAAATGGTTTTATTTCAATTATTCACATGACATACATAACAAAATTCGTTAAAATTAATTAGTTGTCCTTTTGTGGGCGCCAGGGTATTTTATATAAAATACACAAAAATTAAACAGTAAACGAAGTCAACATTTTGACTTCACTTCTGAAAGAGATGTTTGCTCCGGGCTATGAGAGTTCTTATCTGCAGGGTCGTAGCTGGGCAATGCTATGAACTTGAAAGTCTAGCTAGCACAGTGTCCTTCATTGGCGATGTATAATTACCGAATGTACATGTCTGCCGCCACACATTGGATGACGGTCTTCTCTGCTATGGACCAGTGTAGCACAGTTCCTCAGATGTCGTCCTTTGCCTGAGCTCATCTGCTCAAACAAAATAGCGGGTGTCCGGATCCAGGCAGCAGCAACAGTCCCACTCACGAATAGACAGTCCAGAAATCACATCGTCCGAACGTGCTGGCCGGCCGGCATAGAATATCCCTTCACTCGTTCGTCGTGCCACATGCAAAACAGAAAACTCTCGCCGATCACCCTGTTTGTCTACCTGGCAAGCACAAATCTCCCCTCCATTAGGCACTCACTATTCTCCCCTCGCTAATTCTAGGAACCGGCCTGCTGGCATTCCTCAGATCTGCCGCTCCACACTTGTACAATGTACACTGCGCCCAAACGCCCACTAAAATATTCCACATTTTAAATAATAAACATATAGTTTATTAATGTAACTAGCGGTCACAAGACGCGTTCGTTACATATTCCCCCTGGTTCGGCAAATTTAAATAAACTAGTTTTATTTAAATTTTCACAATAAGAAATATACAAATTTTCCTTCCTCGTCCATTAATTTAACAGTAATTATAAATCTGGTAACCTATTCTATCACAAGTTCCACCGACATGAATATTCAACCGAACATATGTCCCTTGGCTACTTTGTACATAGACTTTTCTTACTCCCATCCCTGATGGTGGGTAGATTTGTGCAAGCCTTAAATACAATAATATAACCATTTCAAATGTAACTTTATAAGTAACAAATTATTGTAGTGATATAAATGTTCTAACACAATAACATTTTATATCAAATTGAAAATTTAACTTAGACACCATTCTTAATAAATATAGCGCAATACATCGTAAGTTGTGATCATCATAGATATTCAACACATAGGATAACACAATCTTAATATATAATGAATGAATAAAACTGGTAGAGAACATATCCTATCTGAATAATAATAATAAAAAACTTTTAAGCAGTGAAGTCATCATCTATGAAGTGCAGGGTTGTCCAAAGCAATGCAAGATTGTTCAAAACAAATTTTTTTTTTTTTTTTTTTTTATTATCATTTCGCGCTAAGCAAAGTATTTGTAATGGATTTCCGCCACCATCCTTTTAGTATAAAAATGACAATTACATCCCCTTTTATCTCCGCTTGTTACAGACCTCGCGTGATTATTAAATTAACATGATCTCGATCAAGTATACGCGGATGCCATCCCAGTATACTTCCCGATTTCCCAAGACAACGTTATAAGTACATTTGCTCCATGGCATAAAAGAATTTTGTTCATGGAATGCTGATTCGCGTAATTCCTTATGAACAAAACAAAATAAAATATTATCTACCTAGTACCTTGGAGATCCTTTTCCCTTGGCTACTTGGTGATTTGATATGCCACACAACATCTGTGAAGTTCCAGAAATTTATCTGTAAATGTACCCCAACGTTTTGGAATCCTTCTGTCTGCCAGAAATCAAGTCCCAACATATTATCTCGGCAAGTTTTTATCCTTTTCCGGCACATATATGCCCTTCGTCAGTATCAAGAGAAACAAGTTGCACTAAACAATTCTCGCGCGACTGTACCAAAACTTTGTGATCATCAGAATACTCTTTAAAGTTTCGTGAATTATGGGTTTAAAGTCATTGGTTCCATTAGTGACTAAGTGACTGTTAACTGAGATTATCCTTTTCACCGTGCATTGACTATATATATTTTTGAACTTTGCAAAAGCTTCTTATTGGTGTATGATTGTGGACTGGTGAGTAATAATACTAGTTGCCCTACAGTGAAAGTTTGATTATGCTTTGGTCTTGCTATATCCGCATCATTCTCCTCATCCTCCACACCTCCATTTCGCCAATATGTTAAATTACTAAGGCAAAACTGTGGAGAGGCCTCAGCATCCCCGGCGAAATCTCATTGTTTTAATTGGTCACCCTGCGATGTTTCGCGTGCGGCACCAACTCTCAATTCATTTTCACTTTCGTTCTGAATGTTATTGCCGGGAACGACGGTTAGAATAGCATTCAACTCCGGCGAACCCCCGCGTGTTTGCCCGTGACCATCCCGCTGACCATCAGTCTTCCACGGTTTCTTATCGCCAGATTGGGCTTGCTTCCAATTTTTACCTCCCTTGAAACTTTGCCCGTTATTCTGATTATTTGGCCGGAAGTATCCATGAGAATTAGAGCGATTGTCCTGCACATTTTCCGCGCACTGTTCACGGCTCGCTCGTTGTCCTATGGCATCTAGATTCCGCAGTGTTTCTAATAAATCAGTGATATTCTTTACATATACAGGCGAGATGTGTTCTTGAACCCCCGGGCTGAAATGTGAGCTTATTATTTCAATGAACTCGGCGTCCGGCATCACTGTGTCAAATAACGACTTTTTACGACTAACCGTTCCAAATACCTTTCCATTGAATCACCAGGTTTAGGCTCGTATTTTCCTTGGTAAAATCGCATCCTAGCTTGGTTTTGAATTTTTTCTGACCAGAAAGCACTCAACAACAATTCCTTAAATTGTGTGTACGACATATCTGGAGTACATGCTACCTTTAGCCATGAACGATCCTGTTCAAAAAATGACTGGCTAATGATTAAAAGTTTTGCCGAGTCCGGAACAGCTTTAATTTGAAAGTATTCTTCAAGGTCTTCGAGGTAAGCTTTCGGATTTATTCCCCCCTTGGAACCAAATCTAGGCAGCTTTAACTCTATATTTCCCGAAACAGCTGAGCACAACTAGCTTGACATTGTTCATTGTTGCTAGCAGAGTTATTCCTTTCGGTTAGTTTCCGTTCCAAATTACGTAATTTTACCTCCGTTTCGGCAGCAAGGTTACGCTGTGATGTTTCTAGATTCTTATGACTTTCCTCCATTTCTCCCACGGAATTCTTAAGGTCTCCAACTTCGGATCTTATTTTACCTAAATTTTCTTCAACACCATCTTTTATTGAATGAGCAAACTCAGAAATCTGACCTAAATTTTCACTGTTTTCTGTGCGCATTTGTTCAATTGAACTTTTATTCTCTTCTACCTTACGGCAAATTTCATTGTTAGTCGTCTCAAGTACATTGCAAGAAGACTTTAACTCCGTCTGGACTTTGCTTAAAAGAGTGATCTCAGAGCTAATTTCCTTTTTAAAATCATTTATTTCTCGGCCAATTTCTCCGCGAAAAGTAGCAATTGCTCTTCAATTCTTTTGTGAGCCATTTCTTGTTTTTCTTTCAAGACTCTCGATTTTACTAGACATTTGCACTGAGAGTTCAGACAATTTTTCATTGGATTCTTGAAATTGTGTTGTAAATTGAGCAGATAATTGTGAAAATTTCTCCATTAATAAAGCCGCTATATCGTTCATCTGGTGTTGCTGAGTCTGCAATGCAGGAATCACCGAGACTTTTTTCGCACTCATGTGGAGGTATTATGAAAATTTTCCAAATTTTCCTGCCTTAATTCAACGGGTGATTGGGTGGAATATGCTATTTCTGCGACATTATTGTCTTCCCGATATGATCCGTATTTGAATCAGTGGGTACTGGCTCCTGTGATAAATTTGACCCTTCCACGATTTCTTTCGACATGTTAATAATGGTACTGGATCTCAAGCGCATTACTTTAAAACTTCACGCTATTTTCAACTATTACGTTGGCATACAAAGAATGTTCCAATACACAATAACAAGGAAAAGAAATAAGGATTGCAAAACACACCATCAGAAAGACTTTACACTAATCTGCAAATAAATTGCCTCAATAAAATCCGCGATTGCACAATAAAATCAAACCCAAAGAACATGCCACAACACATTCTATAATTTCAATGAAAAATTACAAGAAGAATTTTACTCATCAAATGCCTTCGCGGAAAAATGGTTTAAATATGAATGCATATCGTTACCCTGGACATATGGCTCGAAATCCACACAAATATTTCGACAACTACTTGGAATTGCCGCAAAGAAAGCATCACAACAATTATCAACGCCGTAATACAACAGAATTTGAGTGAGTTTGGACAAAACCCATTGCACATTCCCATGTCACACAAGATAATTATTATTTAACACACGCAATGCACACAAAATAAATTTATCAGATCTTATTGCAGAACCAACTTGCATCTAAGATCAACAAGTACAACATTAATTTATACATGCATTAACTACGCAAACTAATACAAACTACTTTCTATCTACAAAATAAGAAAGTTGCCAAGGACATAGTGCTGTCTTTCGTTCATAGCATAATTAATTTTTGCAATTAATAATCGAAAAGCCCCACTTGGTTCGCCATTGTAACATTCTGACCTCATTACGTGATTTAAAATTATAATTAATTTTATTATTTTATTTTATTATCATGAAAGGTAGAACTTGCTTGAATACTTTATACGAGAAATCACAAATGGTTTTATTTCAATTATTCACATGACATACATAACAAAATTCGTTAAAATTAATTAGTTGTCCTTTTGTGGGCGCCAGGGTATTTTATATAAAATACACAAAAAATTAAACAGTAAACGAAGTCAACATTTGACTTCACTTCTGAAAGAGATGTTTGCTCCGGGCTATGAGAGTTCTTATCTGCAGGGTCGTAGCTGGGCAATGCTATGAACTTGAAAGTCTAGCTAGCACAGTGTCCTTCATTGGCGATGTATAATTACCGAATGTACATGTCTGCCGCCACACATTGGATGACGGTCTTCTCTGCTATGGACCAGTGTAGCACAGTTCCTCAGATGTCGTCCTTTGCCTGAGCTCATCTGCTCAAACAAAATAGCGGGTGTCCGGATCCAGGCAGCAGCAACAGTCCCACTCACGAATAGACAGTCCAGAAATCACATCGTCCGAACGTGCTGGCCGGCCGGCATAGAATATCCCTTCACTCGTTCGTCGTGCCACATGCAAAACAGAAAACTCTCGCCGATCACCCTGTTTGGTCTACCTGGCAAGCACAAATCTCCCCTCCATTAGGCACTCACTATTCTCCCCTCGCTAATTCTAGGAACCGGCCTGCTGGCATTCCTCAGATCTGCCGCTCCACACTTGTACAATGTACACTGCGCCCAAACGCCCACTAAAATATTCCACATTTTAAATAATAAACATATAGTTTATTAATGTAACTAGCGGTCACAAGACGCGTTCGTTACAGACTGTACCGCAAAAACTAAGAGGCTAACCTGATCACAATAGTGAGCGCTGACTCTTTTACCCGTGTCAGTGAGACTCGAATCAGATTCGGCGGAAGTTAGTGGCCTTTTAATAACGAACTAGTAGGAATGGACAAAAGTGATGAAATGTAGCAGAAATGAAACCAATACTAGTAGATTAAATATAAAAATAGGAACGGATGCAATAGGAGAATTATGCTACTTGGGAAGCAAAATTACAACCGATGGCCGAAGCAGGAATGATATTAAAAGCAGAATAGCACTAGCAAAAAGAGCATTCTTAAAAAAGAGAAATCTTTTAGTTTCAAATATTGATCTAGGAATTGGAAAGAACTTTTTAAAACTCTATGTGTGGAGCACAGCACTTTACGGTAGGGAAACATGGACTTTAGGAATGCCGGAAAGAAACAAAATTGAAGAATTTGAAATGTGGCGCTTGAGAAGAATGCTGAAAATTAAGTGGACAGATAGTGTACGAAATGAACGTGTTTTGGAAATGATGGGTGGGGAAAGAAGTTTGTGGAAGAAGCTTACAGAAAGAAGAGATAGCCTGGAAGGTTATATTTTGAGACATGCTGGATTCGTTAATTTGTTAGTGGAGGGAACAGCCGATGGTAAGAGCTGTAGAGAAAGACAGAGATTAGAATATATGAAGCAAATAATTGAGGACGTGGGTTGTGAGGGATATGTAGAGATGAAGAGGTTAGCACAAGATAGGAAGGGATGGAAAAAGAAAGGAACGTGCTCACCCCGTTGGCTTAGTTGATTGCGGTACCGTGATGATGTCCTGCACTGACAGGGTGTTAGCTGGTTCCAGTCCTGGTGGTGGAGTAAATTTTCACCATCACCAGATTGCGCACCAGTGTCCTGGGTTAAATTCCAAACATCTCGGCAGTGCGTATGGAGTGACGGCATACGACGCTGTTGATGGTGATTCGTCCTTCGGTTGGGGACGTTAAGCTTGGCGGCACCGGGTTTCACTCTCTCCCTTCTTTCATCCCGCATCGACAACACAAATAACATTCTACACTGAACACACACACAATTACAGTCACACACACTTACCAACACTGTCACACTGAGGAAGGCAACGGGAAATTACCCCCGTTTATCTCCTCCGCGACGTTTCTATGGAGGATTTAAAATCCATCATGGTAACCGTCTCCACTCGGATACGGATATGGCACTCATAGAAGAAAAAGGAACGGTCCATGTGCTGTAAGACTTACATTAATCTTGTAATGAATTGGTACATTTTAAGTCACAATAGTATAGCATATTCATTTGGAGCAACTTTGCTAGGCCTTCGTTCATGTAACTTAAATCTTTTGTCTATGCAGCCACCGAGCGTGGTGAGTGAACGGTTAACGTTCTGGCCTCGCCGGTTCTAATCCCCGTCCGGGCATCCAGATTTGGGTTTTCCTTGGTTTCCCCAAATCACTGCAGGCGAATGCCGGGATGCTTCCTTCAAAAAGGCCATGGCCGATTTCCTTCCAGTTCCTTGTCCTCATTCCCATCCCGCCTCTAATGACCTCGATGTCAACGAGGTCTAAATCCATAAGTAAGTAAAGTAGTACTTTTATTTTATTAAAATTTCCCTTTATATAACAAATTCTTATATTTGACTTATTAAACGCTACTTATCATGGAGTTATTGCTATTCAGTTTCCAAAGACGCATTACCAACGACTGGATTTTCGTCTTGTAACCAGTATTTTCTCAAAGGAAGTGATCTTGTATGTTGTCAGAGCGTGCTTTAGAAGTCAAACAAGGCCAAGAACAGAGCTATGGTTTTGCTCCTCGTCGACGGGTCGAGGTCATTGGAGGCAGGAAAGAACTGGGAGTCAAGAAGTAGAAGGAATTCGGCCATGGCCTTCTATAGAAACCACATCGGCATTCACCCCTAGTGATTTGGGGAAATCCTGGAAAACCGAAATCTTATTGGCCGGACGGAAATTCGAACCAGCGTTCTCCCGAATGCGAGGCCAGAGTATTACTGCTCGCACATAGGGTACTTTGTTTTCATACTTCTGCGTGTCTAAGTATTGTTGTTTAGTGCGTATGCAACTATGAAGGCTATTGCTATGTGTTGTATATATCAAGATGGAGGAAGGAAGATAGCGAAACCTGGTGCCAGCCTATTCATGTCTTCCGAAAGATACGAAGCTCTCATGTACAAACTATCTCAGTGTGATGCCATCCACTACAACAAAACAATATTTTACGAGGGCAGTGGTCGTATTTGGGGTAGTGTGTTGATGGTTGTTGTTTTGAGGCATTAAACTCGGAGAGAGAAACCATTACGGACGGCATTTGGAGTGGATTATCACAAAGATACGTGGAAGAAATTGGCCATAGAACCATTCCGGCATTCTCCTGAATTCACTTACGTGGCGTTGGATGTGGTTTTTCGATTCCCTGGTTCAGCTAAAAATTATTCGAAGGAAAGTACAGCAATTGCCTCCAGGTATCAGTGTAGCCTCGTAAAATAATAATAATAATATTTGTTGCGTTACTTTCAGTGAACTGAAGAAAGTGTATTAGCCGTGCATTCTATAAAGAGGGTGTGGAAAAGTGCTGCCTCTAAGGAAAAAAATTAGGTTCTACATACAGCATAGCTAACCGGTTCAAAACATTTCGGCTCAATTTGAGGACGCGGGACGTACTAGAAATGATTTTTAATTCCACATATTAGCCAACCTCCTATATCAAATATAAGGCAAGTTTATGGGATTAGTTAATCGGCTGTTGTATCTGGGTGATAATACTTCCAGTTATGCAAAATTAAAAGTTATATTACTGGAAAAACTACGCTAGTTTACGGAACCGGGGATTGACTGATATGATTCCTGCACCAAAAATATTCACACAATATTAATAAGTGGGGGGCTACATATAAAGCCTTGTTTTTAAACTTTTATCTAGAACGCTGGTTGCCGTGTAGAACTAAAAATATCATATTTTATCAGTTCTAACAGTATCATGCCGTCGAGTACTATCGACATTTCTTTGATGAAATCTAAAAATTAGCTATCTTCGTATGTTACACAAATTTTCAACATATTACAATCGTACATTTCTCTCTAAGGATGTACCGGTGAAGGTGAGCAGTAACGTTCTGGATTCGCATTCGGGATGATGCGGGTTAGAATCCCCGTCCGGCCATCCAGATTTCGGTTTTCCATTCTCGAAATCATTCCAGACGGATCCCGGAGTGGGTCCCTTTAAAGTTCATGACCGAATTCCTTCCTGTTCTTTGTCCCCGTACTTTCCTGCCTCTAATTACCTAGACGTTGACGAGGCGTAAAACCACAAGAAAAAATCTAAAGATGATTCTTCTATCAATACTAAACAAAAACAGAGAACTTATTTTCTCTTAAAGACGAAGTTACAAGAATATAGTTGCGTAGGTTTTGAGCTACGAACTTTATTAGAAATCACCTTGGTAATTCTAATTTAAACATGCTGCCTTATTTAAAACTTGTTACTTTTTCGTTAAATAATATATATATATATTGCTTTATCTTCGGATTAATGGTGAAATCTAAAACAGAAATTGTATTAAATTTTACTAAAGGAAATATTATGAAAGCATGGATTTCATTATTAAAGATACCCGCGACTTCGTACGCGTGGATTAAGAATTTCATTGCCAGAATTGAATATAGAAAGCTGTTGGCAACGTAGGATTGGTCCCAAACATCACCGAGTCGGCATAATATGACAGGAAAGATATCACTAAATAATTCTTCCGTCGAACCAGTCTCATGAAGAGAATCACTTTCCAACATATTTAAAAACAGAAAAACAAACGAAGGTGCGGGGATATGGGGGGAGGGGGTGTGGTTTAGTGGTTTGACTGAGTGCAACTTTATTTCAACTAGGTCTTTTCTTCTTTGTTCAGCATGAGCATCAGATTCTTGGGTTCTAATAACTTTAGGCCAGATTTACTTCCGCAAGGAATGTCAAAAAAGAAGACAAAATAAGCTGGTGCCAGAAATTTTTAGGCAGAAGCAAAGTAATAGTACAGTGCAGATAAAATCTACATCTATACTAAATATTACGTTTTGTATCTAGACGAAATTTATTAACAAATCATACACTTATTTAATGCATGAGAAGTACAGCTTGAGCAACTGACGTAACATTACAGACTAACACACACATCCGTCTCTCTGTCACCATTCGATAAATTCTGAAAATTTCGTGACTACAACTGTTATTCATACCGAAAAAAATTTCCTGTGCCCTTCCTACAGATACAAAGTATTTCCTTGTTAAATTCCATCAATATCAGTGTAGCCATTTAGTCATCAAAATGTAACAAAACGACAGAGACTTACTTCCGTACTTATCGTATTATTAGTGCAGATCACACACACACTGACTGCGAGAGTTAAAACTCCTGAGGGATCAATCAATATTACGTAAAAAAGTGTATACCTACGGCATTGATATTCTACCTACGATTTTCCTCGCATTGTACTCCCAAATTGGTGGTATCTACAGTTTAACATGCAATCCGACGGTCCAGGCGTGACTAATACAATCAAAAACAATTTTTTTTAAATCTTTGCTTCCACGGGGATTTGAATCGGAGACCACGCTCTAAACATCAGTAATCAAGCGCATTAACCACTGAGCTACCAGACAGCTATATGGAAGGACAGTACAGAGAGCTACACATTCTACGCGTCTGTCTATCACCGTTTAGTAATTTTTCAAAATTATATGACAACATATATTATTTATACACAAAAAATATGCTATGTCCATCCTGATTCCAAAGCCCACCAATCTTGCCGGGTACTGGGGACCTACAGTTTAAAGTGGAATCCGAACCACGGTACCGTCCTGGCGTACTTCACATTGCACAGCAAGCTGCGCCAGGGGTGAAGGCCGATTTGGGTGCCTATGAAAATACCCGCTGAGACAGGGATTCGAACCGGGAATGTTTCGATCTCCAGACAGACGCCTTGTCCACTGAGCCACCAGACCGCTGAAGCTTACGGAACTTCTAAATAATTACAAACCATTGTCCTATGACAAACAGTTAATGAACACTTAATAACACTTAATAAATATTGAAGCTAATAATCGAGTTAAAAACCATCCTATCTTTTAAGTTGGACCAAATTACACACAGTAAGCCAAATTTTATTAAAATCGGTTAAGTAGTTTCGGAGTTTATCTCGGACAAACATCGTGACGCGAGATTTTTATATATATAAGATATTGCTTTATCTTCGGATCAATGGTGATATCTAAAACAGAAATTGTATTAAATTTTATTAAAGGAAATATTATGAAAGAATGGATTTAATTATGTAAGACGAATATATCTTGTGATTTAAAACAAGCTATCTGTATCATTTCGGGATACCTTAAGCTTACCTAAATAAATGTGTACATAAACTGTCATAAAATGCTGCGAACAATCACGTTACACTATCACCTTTACCAGTCACTGGTGATCAGTACCCCCAAGAGAGGTCAAAATTACATCCAATGCTTTTAGCAAACCAACTTGACAAGACAGCTATATTTATATGCTTAGCGGCAGGTATTAAACAGATGAGTTTAAAGTCAATACCACATTTATTCAGACTTCAGGTCATATGTTCCTGCACACAACCTGTAATGAAAATAACCGAGCAATTATTTTATCCAGTTTATTGAGCTTTCTGACTTGGGCCACCGTACAGGGAATTTGGAGGCGTGAGCGGACCCGCTATCTTGATTACAGTTTCCGTAGCGGTATAAGAGCCGAATAGCCTCCCTGATCCATCTCATTATACAGACTACGCGGTGAACACCGATACGTGGGCTTCCTGAGCACTGTCCAGTCGCCAGCATATATTGCAATCATTTACAAAAGTCCTAAATGTTTCCCTTGTGGCTTTACGCCTCGTCAACGTCGAGGTCATTAAAGGTGAGAAGGGACTGGGGTCAAGGAACGGGAAGGAATTGGCCATGGCCTATTGACAGGGGCGGCGCTAGGATTTTGGGGCCTGGGGTAGGCGTTCTTAGCAGTCACGTAACCAGTTGGGAGCCTTTGGCCAATTCATCGGTTAGGGCCATCCCTCTCACCAAATGGGCGATTTTTTTAGCTTTACTACTTGTTGAGTGGGGGCCCCTACAGTCGGTGATCGGGCCCCCCATCAGCCGGGTGGGCCCGGGTACATTTGACGCGCTTACCCCCCCCCCCCCTCACTGGCCCTGTCTATTGAAGGAAGCATCCCGTCATTCGCCTGGAGTGATTTGGGGAAACAATGGAAAACACAAATCTGGATGGCCCGAATGGTATTCAAGCCTGCGTTCCCCCGAATGCAAGGCTAGAGCGTTATTACTCACCCACCATGGTTTGTTGAAAGGCGTAATAACTTTATATTTATTTTTAGAGAGCGACCAAATTTCATGTTTCCTATACCATCTATGGTCGAGAACTTATCGGATTATCCTCGTACATAGATTCATAGATAGATAGTAATATTAGCTGCCTTAATGACCAAGCTGTCGACAAGATGGAATCTAAAAGCCAGTCTTACGAAGTGGAAGGCTTAACGTTCCAGAGATAATATATGGTCGAGCATAAAAATGTTAAGCTGCTCCGGGACAAGAATACTTCTCTTAAAATGGAGCATTAACTCCGACAGTTTTAGAGAGTGCTAGGATTTTATATGTTCGGCAGTAAACAGGAGAATTGCTAACTTAAGAAGCTGGCTTTGTTGCCGACTCCACCACCGTAGGCGACAGCGTGCTAGCCTCGCGTTGCAGGGGTACCCGGTTCGAATCCGGTCTCGGGCGGAGGTGGTTTTAATGAAGTGTTGTGTTTGTCTTGTGCCGTCTATATAAAGCTGCCCCTACACGATCAATATTATTGTGCAATAATATTGATGTTCTCCCTAGACTGCTCAATAATTATTGCACAATAGTTTAGTTGACTTCGAAATGATGGACGAGCAGGACGTAACAGCTGTTGCTATTGCTTAACTATACTGCGTGAAAAAAGAAAAAAGTAAGACGGATGAAGAATTGGTATGTGAAGCGGAAATATTCACACATGATGGAATTGTCTTCGAACTGTCTTGGTGCTTTACTCAGGAGACATCTAGTTATCAAGATACCTCTTGGTTCTAAATTCCTTTTTATAAGTTTAAACACTTTTTCAGTATTTCTCTGTTGGGTATAGGAAACGCGAATTACAACTTTTTAATGGTAGACGTCGGATCGAATGTATGTCTCTTCGTGTATATGATGGTGGCTTTCTTAATGTTCAAAATTTGGAGATATGCATATTAATCACCTCACAAGAACTTTTACTGAACAGTAATAAGCTTGCACCATTTTTTTTTTCTGTGACGATGCGTGACTGTTTTAACAATAAGCGAAAATTTCGTTGGAAAGATCAGTTTTGTTTACATTGTTTGAGTAAATTTCGCATTGTATTCATACCAAATAACTCCTTTTAAGGTCACATGTATACTAACTCAAGGTTTGTTGTTATTATTGTGGCTAGTAATAAAACTGAAATAATAAATACTTAAATCATTCAGTAATTTTCTCTGCTCTTCCAGTGGTCCCATTGTTTGTTTTGAGCTCACCACATCCTGGTCTCCAAGAAAACTCAGCTGGTCGAAGTACCAAAACGTTGGTTCCACCTCTTCATCTCCACCCACAACTATTCTTTTTTTGTATCTTTAATTCGTTTTACTTCTTTTCCGTAGTTGGTCCTCAAAGAATCGATCCTTTTTGTAACATCTTCCCTCCTAGTAATTGCATGTTTCTCTTTATATTTGTGCAGCAGAATTTCGTAAGCCTTATCCTGTCTGTTTTTATACTCAGACGCTTTGACATTCCATAATGCTGGTAAACCTTGCACTCACTTCACTTCTGCATTCATTTTCAGAAGAAAAAAATCAATGAAAAAAATATTACAGTATCAAAATACAAGCGGAGACCAGTGATCGTGCCCGTGTCTGGAGACCAATTGAGGGGATATTGCGCAATATCGCCCACAGACGGCACAATGTATTTCAGGTTGCACAATATTTTTCAAACTGTTTAGATTCACTCAATAATATTGCACAACCTCTCAATCTAACCTACAGACGTTCAATATTATTGTGCAACCGTAATATTGTGCAATAATATTGACCGTGTAGGGGCCGCTTAATGCTGAGTCTAGTATACATTGAGTACACCGATAAATAGTTGCGGATTACATAATTACACAGTGCTGGCTATGTGGTCTCGTAGCCAAATACCAATTTAAAAAACAAGAAAAAACCTCTCCTTGTTCTGCTTTGTAGCTTGGAGCTGCGACTTACCATCTGGGAGGAGTTCTTCGGCTTTCTGTTGATATCCGCCACTTTGTGGCTTGCTGAAAATAAAATAAAAAGAATATGATAAAAATCTCAACAGATATGCAGCACACATAAATTTAATAATTATGTCTAAATAGAGAGAGCGGTATGAGAATATTTATGGCTCCGTTTAAAAATGGTTTGGATCAAAATTTCACTTTAGTGTTAATTTTAAATTCACTATGGTAGATTTTACGAGATTTCGGTAGTATTTACTTTAAATTACTTTCTCTCGTAGCTTCGATGTTCTTAGCCCATGGGTGGTCTACGAGCACTAATATTGTTGCTTCATGTATAAAGCAAATTTATTTACATTATAAGCACTATACAATTTGGTCCAGTAAAATCGCACAGCTAATGAAGTAAAAGTCTTAGAACGCACAGTTCCACTTTGATACGTTGCTTGTGATGTAATGACCTACAGAGTCTTGGAATAACAGCCACATCAATGCGTATTCATCGGTAATCTCGCATAGCGTCTCTGTTGGGTAATACACTCTATCTCGTGCTTAATTTCTCACAGCCAAATCGTGGAGAGTGTATCTATTGTCGACAAGTTAAGAATTAATCATTCCTTTTTCGAAGCCTCTAACAATACTATTTAATAACTATGTATTCTGAAGTCTTTTTCTGCATCCTGAATATTTCTATTCCATTTTATATAATGGTTGCCGGTAAAATTTAAGTATACATAATTTTTAAAAAATGTTTTTTTTTAACTGCTTTACGTCTCTCAACAGCGAGCTCTTTAGAGACGGGAAAGGATGGGGGGCAAGGATGGGGAAAAGGATGGGGGCAAGGAATGGGAAGGAATTCGGCCATGGCCTTTTGAAGGAAGCATCCCGGCATTTGCCTGGAGTGATTTGGGAAACCATGGAAAACCCAAATTTGGATGCCCGGACGGGGATTCGAACCGCCGTCCTCCCGAATGCGAGGCGAGAACGCTAACCGTTACACCACCACGCTCGGTCTTAAAAAATGAATCTCTGCATTTGTTCCTATAGCTTGTCAGAGTATTTAATTAAATTATAATACCCTGATAGGCAGCAGTTCTGAAAAGAAAAGTTATCTTGAAATTTAATTACCACACATTTAAAGTCATTAAAGTCTCACTACTACTGCCTCTCAGTGATCGGAACTTCGATCTCTAAATAAATAAAGAAACACGGTCACCTCAGTCTAGTGGTTATAGAAAAGTTTTTATTATTAGCACTCGTTAGTGAACTAAAACACACAACACAGTCCAACCATCGGCTGATATTTAAAGTAACTTCAATTATAACACAATTAATTAGAGATATCCGAAAATTACATGTTCTTTGGCCAAATGAGAAATTTCCATACGAATTTATAATATTTGCTTAGCGATTGACAGTTCTGCAAATAAATCGGTTTGTAACCGCTCTATATAGGCACAACAATAAAGTTCCTCACCCATGATGATAGTTTCATATACACCTCAATCATAGTTTCTATTTTATTGTCATTCCGCGAATGACCGACGTGAGCTTACCGTTGAGCAATTACGAGTCCACTCACTGCAACATACCGTACATTATTAACATACAGTTTCCTAGGAAAACGTTCCTGCCACACTCGCGGATATTACACTTTCAATACCGGCAAAGACTCTACTTTCACAATCCATGTCCGTGTTGCGATATCGATCTGCTGCGATCGATATCGCTTTAATATACGAGGGTGATTCGTAAAGTAACATCCGTTTGTCTATAAATAAAAAAACTTGGACAGTAAAAAATATTTTATTATATACATCTTAAAACTACAGCTTTTACTATTTTTCAACATAGTCACCATTTAAATTTAAGCATTTGTCATAGCGTTTCGCTAATTTACAAATTCCTTCTTCATAAAATTTATCCGCCTGGGCACGTAGCCAATCTTTCACAGAATTATTAAGTTCGTCGTCGTCATCGAAGTGCTGCGACGAAAGTTACTTCTTCATGTGAGTGAAGAGATGAAAATCACTAGGCGCCAAGTCGGGGCTGTAAGGGGGATGATCGAAAACATCCCATTTGAATTTATTAAGAAGCTCTTGAGTCTTACGGGCACTATGAGGACATGCGTTGTCATGCAAAAACACAACACCGAATGACAGCTTACCGCGACGTTGGTTTTGAATGGCTCGCTTAAGTTTCTTCAAAGTTTCACAATAGACATCTGAAGTGATTGTGGTGCCACATTCCATAAATTCAACGAGAAAAACTCCATCGGCATTCCAAAAAAGTATAGTCATAACCTTCCTCGTTGAAAACGGCTTGCATGGAGAATTGTTATGGCCACAGGCCATCGAATGTTGTTTCGTTTCGTTTCGGCGTTTACGTACGCCACCCACGTTTCGTCACCAGTCACAATCCTCTTCAAAAAAATCTTCTCCTTCCGCGTCGTAGCGTGAAAGGAAGTTTAAGGCAGAGTCCATTTGTTTGGTTTTGTGCACCTCTGTAAGCAATTTCGGTACCCACCAAGCACAGAACTTCTGGTAGCCTAATTTATCGTACAAAACCGTACAAGAAATTTGCGGGAATTGTTCAGAAAGTTCAGAAATTGTGAATCTTCGATTTCACGAACTTTTACAACTTTCTTGACAAGATCATTACTCACAACAGAAGGTCTACCACTCCACTCTTCATCACGAATGTTTGTTATACCACTTTTAAAAAATCGGACCCATTGCCGCACAACACCTTCACTCATAACGTTCGTACCGTATACAATACACAATTTACGATGAATGTCTGCTACTGAAACGTTTTGCACCAAAAGAAATCTTATTACAGCACGCACTTCGCATTTCACGGGATTTTCTATTGTAGCGCTCATGTTTTAAGGTTATAACAAGACAATGCGCAAAAGAACGAGGTTCGTTATGTCACAGCTGCATGCTTACTGAATCGGAGAACACGCAGATGTGAAAATGGCAACGCTCCGCGCACGACTACTAGCGCCACGCTAGAACGGAGGTTACTTTCCGAATTACCCTCGTATTTTCTTTAGCAATATGAAATGTTAATTAACTAAATAATAAAGAAAAAATAGAAGGGCATTGATTCTAAAATGCGACAAGCTGACACTTTGCATTAGACAGACTCCTAAAGTAAAACTTACTTATCTGTAGTCGACACCCTTTCCATAACACTAAAATAACATCAGGTCAGAAAGTCGCAAGAGTTGACCAAGGAAGATCGAGAGGAAAGTTGGCAGATTGGGCCTGACCCACGTGAAAACAATTCCAGACCCAGGCAGGTACCCATAGGTACTGACAACCAAGGCCCCAGCCCCCAAAAGTCTCAGCCCCTGAGCGGTACTGTAAACCCAGAGAAGCAACTCTGCACTAAGCCCTTTCAATAAAAAAAATGAAATAACTACGTCAGATAGTGCAACAATATCTGACGGATTTACATAAATTACTTAGCTAATGGTGGATTTCACTATCTGCCTACGACATAATATACGGATCTACTACAAAATATGATTTCATATGCACTGAGGACCAACACCACGTGTCAATTTTAGGTTCCTAGCCCCGCGCCATACCGTATAAAAACAACTTACTGTTGTACCTTTCATTTGTGCTTAGAGGTAGGAAAGGACGGAGATGGGGGAGAGAGGGCAGGGAACGGAAAGGACGGAGAGGGGGGAGAGAGGGCAGGGAACGGAAAGGAATTCGTCGTTGACATTTTAAGGAACCATCATGGCGTTAACCGGAAGTGATGTCGGGAAACCATGGAAAATTGAAATCTGGATGGCTGGACGAGGGTTCGAACCCACGTCGTACCGAATGTGAGGCTAAAGCGTTACCATTCACCCACCACGCTAGAATTCTGATCCACAAGATTAAATCACACAGCACACAATCCAGTGTTCCTGCGACCTTATTCCACACTTATTTGATTAAAAAATACGCACAAATATTTAATACAGTCTTGTAACAACCAGTAACGAAGCATACCATATCATATACCAGCGATTGACCACTTCCAATATTCCCACGTAGTGAAATGCACTGTTTTTTGAAGAAAAAAAATGAATTCAATCTCACTCGGCTACATTTTGGTTAGAGACGGGAATGAAATCTGGCATAGCTTCATGGAACCAAACCAACATTCTCATAGAGTGATTTAGGGAAAATATGGAAAATTGTTATCTATGTGGCACTTCCTACTGAATGCCAATCCGAAACGTTACTGCACACCCACCAGTCTCGCTACGTATTTTATAATCAAAGCTTTAATTACAGAGGTAGAACTGAAGGTAATACAAACTGGTTTCTTTCGTATTTCATTTAATTTTATGATAGGAAACGCGTACAACAAAAATTACATGGTCTTAAATACTGAAAGAAAGACAACGAAACACAATCATGTCAGTAATATATGCGACATACTTTCTGAGAAACTTTGGTGAAAGATTAATAATGCTAATAATTATGTAGTTGCAACATTATAAACTATTTTACAAATGGCAATAATAATGGGGACCAGATACACATAATGAGCTGAGTTGTTTTGGTAAAATTAAAACAGTTGTAAGAAGATTATGTATTATAACATAGTAGGCATAACAGTCCCTGAAGCTGAGTGTTGTAATAACACAATTCCCTTACTATCAGATACCACAGTCTTCAAACGTTCTTGTTAAGTTTCGTTGTCTTGTTATGCCTCACTACTCATTCGGCAACATTTCAAGGCAATACTTCGCCAAGTTAACAATTTTCCAGTATGGACATTATTTTTCACCAGCTCTTATAGAGCAAGGTTCAGCAAACCGCGCTTCCAAGGCGCATGTGGCTCCTTTTTAAAATATTTTTATACGTCTTTATCGAATACAGTAGTAAAAATAGCAATTTAGGCGAGATCTAAATACTATGTAGGCTTGCAGACCTCGTTATAAGCAAATTCTATTGCCAACATTTACCGATAATAACAGGGAATTAAATAAAGTATAACGGTAGCCAACTATCGATGCTTTGAAAGGTAAAGGTCACGGGGTTCATACAGCTCCTGCCACTTCCCGTAGGATTCGCGGAGGTTATGCTCCGCATTCCCATTACAACCATTGGCACAGAAATGTCTGTGACGGGGTCAGCGCCATGCTCCGGGCGTTCTTTACTTTCCCGCGCAGTTTCCTCCACGGTACTCGTTGGATTGCAGGCTGAATATGCCTGGGGAGCCTTTTCAAACCAACAGCATCGACGAAAGATTTTCATCTTCGTCGGTGGTCGAACCCCGGTCTTCCGGTTCACAGTCAGACGCTCAACCGCCTGAGCTACGCGTCCACCTGAAGCTTGGTCACACCAGTTATTTTGTTTCTCTTGACTATAATTTTGTCATGATTTCAAAATATTTGTATCTCAGGTATTGTATCATCATTACGTTCAATTGGTGTTCTGTTTTTCTTTTCGGTTTTTTAGCCTTATTGTAAAGGTACCGGTAGATAGATGCTATGGAAAAATTACAAAAAATGGCAAAAGAACATCGTGAATTCAAAGTGAATGGATCGTTTCTTCGGCGTTCATTGCGAACTTAAATGATCATACTCAATGTCTTATTTGTAAAGAACAACTTGCAAACAATAAGAAGTCGAAAGTACAAGGGTCCTATCCAATTAAGAATGGCTTAACCACACAATATCCCGTTGGTGGGCTGTAAGGGTTTGTGTGAGGCTGTATTAGCCTCTTCCATTAATTGCCAACCTCTCCTTCACGTTGTGCCTCCCGTTTACACGGACGAGGCTCTGGTGACTGAAAGATTCCTAGTATATGGAGTCACTCACTGCTTGCCAATGGCCTCAAAGCGGGGAGCGGTCCAAGACACCCTCTTGATCTTGGGGTTGGAAACGGCTCCTGAAGGTAGATTAATAAAAAATGATCAACGGCATAGGGGTGAAGAAGTCAATGGGCAACCACTGCATTAAAGAGATAAGTGGTAGGTAAGGGGGTCAGAGGTTGGAGTAAGTTCCAAGTGATTGATGAATAATTTACCAAACACGTTGAAACAATTTAAAGCTGAAATTTGTAGAGGACATAAGTTGGTAGGTACGGAAAACGGGGAAAAAATGTTGTGTAGGGTATTGCCACGGGAGCGTTCGCTCCTTCCAAATTAAATAATAATAACCAAACTATCTGGGCGTAGACAGTACTGTAGGCCAGAGCTTCAAAGAAGAGACGCTTTCGCTCGCAGGTGTTACAACCCGTGTGAGATTTAAATTAATTTCTAGAGGATACGTTATTCATTATTTTGAGTAACTTTTTGGCGATTTCTTAGAACGAGGGCTTATACTTTCTTTAAGAATTTTTAAGTGGATGTAATGTTATTTGAAATCCATCTTAAAGATGCTGACTATTTCTACACCTGTTTCCAACCTTACTGCTTTAACAGTAGGTTTAACGTTTCTTCAATGGCATCCCTGTTTTCTGTTTCATACTGAATTTGTACCTGTGTTTCCTTAGCACCAGCTGCTACACTATGCAAATATAATTTTACAACACTCTGGCGCTAAAACTTCGCTAGTGTCCAATATCGGTAGCGCAGGATCACAAAATAGCAGTGGCAGTACCCGTGTAGGTTGCAGCAACTCCCGCGAATTCCCCGTTCATTCAGGCAGATTTAGCCACTTCTTTGTAAGAACGAACTGTGTTAAAAATGTAACAGTAGTGTTGAAAATGTTTTAAAATCTAAAGTGGATTATTGAAATTATGATTTGTGCATTTCAGAATTTATATACCGTCTGGCTACAATTGACCAATACGTCACTTCTCAGATAGTTTGCCTAATGTTGGCGCTCATTAGATTGAAATTGGTTGAAGCATCGCCACACCACGCCTTCACTGTCTCAGATTAGTTTGGACTATGTATCGGATTTTCAAAGGAGATAATCCTTCTAATGTTTTTAACAATCAATATGTCAAGCACAGATTGCTGACGGAGTTAAAACCGGTGGATGTAGGTTAGTTATTGTGGTCGTAGAGGTTTGTATGTTCAGTTGTTCCAACACTCAGTCATTTTACATTCACCACTCTGCTTTTCCCTGATGGACAGTTGGCATTCAACACCTAAGATGACCTCTCAGACACAGAAAGTACAGCAGTTGTGTCAGTTACTGGGATTCATGATCGCCAGTATCGCTGTACATGGGCCATCTTTAGTGTTTATACAGATAACATTTTGATTTCCAGTTACCGTATTCTGTTTATTTCAAAGCAGTGACTTAATTTGAATCGCAGGAACATTCCCCTTCCAGGCTATGCTGATTCGGCTAACTAGTAGGAACGTGGAAATCAGTGTCGGAAAACCTGCGACAGTGAAAAACAGTGATTTACCTATAAAAAAGCAGAAGAGAACAGTAAAATGATTATTTAAAAGCGCTAAATTTATTCTCTGAACAAACTTCATGGAAATAAAACAAGTGAAGATATTCATAAATAATTTTTTTTATGTATTGTTAGATATATAACTTTTAGTAACGTATAGTAAATATAATCTTGTGTTCCAGTCTGCTTTTCTTTCTTGAACACAGTAAATATAGGCAATGAAATTTTTAAAACTACAGATACAATTCTGTCGTCGTTTCCAGAGCCTTGATGAGAATTGCTTGAACCGAAAGTAAGCGATAAACCTGATCAGCAGCTTAGAAATATAAGTTTGTAGAGGGCAATTATTCCAGATGCCTGTTTACTACCTCAATGAGTGACAGCCATATTGTTTGGCTTGGTTTGATTTATGTGACTTGACATTTGTGAAATCTTGAAATGTTTTAACATCTCCAATAAGTTTTGGAGAATTTTGTATTCAGTTAAATGCTTCTCTATAAAAAATTTCAACGTGTTTTGACAATTTTTGAATGCGTGACCAATGAATGATTACCCACGAACATAACATTCACACCAACAAAGGTAAGGTATGCCTTTTCCATAAAATATTGTGATTTTTTCATGTAATGCTGTTGCTGTACCATCTAAGGTCAATATTAAACACAGAAATCTAAATTTGAGTTTACTATTCTCATGACAAGCGCCAATATTTGTCTGTAGATCTACTTTTGGTATCGTCAACAATTATTTAAAGCAATCATTTTGTATCATCTCTACTAGATTTCCCTCTGGTGTCTGTCCTATTACATTTACTATAATCACTCTAGCTTTTGTCCGACTCGTCGATAATCAATCTGCAATTTTTTGGATCCGGACACGCTGCACAAACTAATTTACCCAAATGAGATGCGATATTAAGAGATAGGATACGATTAGCAATAAAGCAGGTTATTTTTTGTTGGTTTGGCCATAAATTTTGAATCTTGTAGTTTGGAATTTGATGTTAGCTTCGATATTAGTTTCGATTGTTTTTGGAACTTAATAACTGTTCTATAGAGGCTTTCTGTCGTAGCAGTTGGATTGTGTAACATGTTAGATCAAGTTACACGTCAAACAGAAGAAATATGTCTCACGTTTTCCGCTTTTCTTTAACCAGCCATTGAATCTGTCATCTTTTAACTACGAATTAATAAACTTCTGCTCGTAGTTTATACTATTTTTCGGTGAAATATTTTTTTTTCAGAAGATGTGTCACTGCTCATTGTATCAAAGATACTATCTTTGATATTAAAATTTAAACGTCACACTTACACCTACTTCTTCGCTTGCTTGAAACAAGGAAGTGGCTATACCTTCGTTCAATGAACGGGGAATTCGCGGGAGTTGTTGCAGCCTACACGGGTACTGCCACTGCCATTTGGGGATCCTGCTATACCGATATTGGACACTAGCTAAGTGCTAGCACTTGTGTGTTTGCAAATTATATTTGCATGGTGTAGCAGATGGTGCTAAGGAAACACTAGTACAAATTGAGTATGAAACAGAAAACAGGGGTGCCAATGAAGAAATGGTAAACCTACTGTTAAAACAGTAAGTTTTGAAACAGTAGTGGAAATAATCAGCTTGTTTAAGATGGATTACAAATAACGTTACATCCACTTAAAAATTCTTCAATAAGTACAAGGAATCGTTCTAAGAAAACGGCAATAAAGCTACTCAGAATAATGTTTCACGTATCCTCTACGAATGGATTTAAATCACTGTTGTGTTGTAACACCTGCGAGCGAAAGCGTCTCATCTTTGATGCTCTGTCCTACAGTACTGTCTACACCCAGATAGTTAGGTTATTATTACTTAATTGGGAAGGACGCACGCTCCATTGGCAATTTCCCTACATACCCATTTTTACCCTGTCCTGGACCCACCTACTTATGTCCTCTACAAATTTCAGGTTTTTTTTTTTTAAAAATTATTCATCAGTTTATTGGTACTTTTTACAATCTCTGACCTCCTTACCTACCATTTGGCTCTTTAATGCAGTGGCTTCCCGTTGCCTTCTACATCCCCTCGCCGTTGATCATTCCAATCCAAAGGGCACTAAGGTGCCCTGGACCGTACCCCACTCTTCCGTCTTCTTTGGGAGGTCGTTGGTAAGGAGCAAGTGACTCCTTATACCAGGAATCTTTGTCACCAGAGCCTCGTCCGTGTAAACGGGAGGGACAACGTGAACAACTGAATGCAGGAGGCTAATATAGCCTCTCCGAAACCCTTACATCCCACCAAAGGGATATTGTATGTGAAATGATCCATTCTTAAATTGAAAGGGCCTTTGTACTTTCGACTCCTTATTATTTGCAAGTTGTTCTTTCCAAATAAGACATTGATCATTTAGGTTCGCAATGATCGACAATGACTGGATCCATTCACTTTTGAATTCGCGATGCTCATTTGCTATTGTTTTGTAATTTTTTCTTAGCAGAGATCTACCGGTACCTATAAAATAAGGTTAAAAATATGGTTTAAGAATTAAATACGAAAAAAATCCGAACACCAAATTAACGTAATGATGATACAATACCTGAGATACAAAATTTTTGAAATCACGACACGATGATAGTCAAGACACACAAAACAACTGGTGTGACCAAGCTTTAGGCGGTCAGGTGGCTCAGGTGGTAGAGCGTCTTACTGCGGACCAGACGACTGGGATTCGATCCCCGAGGAAGATGAGGAACTTTCCTCGAAGTTCAACGTCTGGAACCGTTCCCCAGGCCCCGCAGCCTGCTATCCAATGAGTAAAGTGGGGGAAACTACGCGGGAAGGTAAAGACTGGCCGGAGCGTGACGCTGATCCCGTCACATACATTTTACTGCCAATGTTTTTAAAGGGAATGCGGAGCTCTACCTACGCGAATCCTACGGGTAGTGAAGACTACTGTATCTTAAAGTAAGGGAATTGTTTCATTATAACGTTCAGCTTCAGTAGTAACTGTTTTGCATTATAAGTTATGATACATAATCTCCTTACAACAGTTTTAATTTTACCAAAACAACTCAGATAATTATTTTTATTTGGTCCCCATTATTATTACTAGTTCTAAAATACTTTATAATGTTTCAACTACATAATTATTATTATTATTCTCCTTCCACCAAAGTTTCTCAGAAAGTATCTCGCATGACTCTGTTTCGTTGTCTTTCTTTGAGTATTTAAGACCATGTAATTTTTGTTGTATGTCTTTCCTACGATAAAATTAAATGCAATACGAAAGAAACCGATTTGTATTACCTTCAGTTCTACCTCTGTAAGTAAAGCTTTGATTATTTCTAGAAAATCAAAACTACGTAGCGAGACTGGTGGGTGTGCAGCAACGTTTCGGACTGTCATTCAGTAGGAAGTGCCACATAGATACCAATTTTCCATATTTTTCCTAAATCACTGAAAGTGAATGTTGGTTTGGTTCGCCGAAGCTATGTCCGATTTCATTCCCCTCTCTAACCACATCGTAGCGAAACCACATTAAATTCATTAAAAAAGAAGAAAAAAAAAAAACAGTAAATTTGACGACGTGGATAGTATTGTAAGTTGTCAATCACTGGTATATGATACTGTATGCTTACTGCTTGGTTGTTACAAGATATAACTCACCTTCGGCGTTCTTCGCTAGCCAGCCACCGAATCTGTCATCTATTAACTACAAATTTATAAACTTCTGCTCGTATTTTACACTTTTCTTCCTAGAAGGTTTTTTAAAAAAAAAAAAAAAAAAAAAAAAAAGAAGAAGATGAATCACTGCTCGCTGTATCAAAGATGCTGTTTTATAGTATAATTGAATTCTTCTTTGCTTACTTGAGACATAGAAGTGGCTAATTCCCTGAAGCTGCTGTAACGTACACGGGTACTGCCACTGCCTTTTAGGGACTCTGTGCTACCGATATTGTACACTAGCTAAATGTTAGACCTGGAGTGTTGTCAAATAATATCAAAAAGGTGCGACAGATGGTGAGAAGAAATAAAATATAGTGGAAATTCGGAATGAAACAGAAAACTAAGATGATACAGAAAAAAAAATTGCTATTAAATCAGTGGAGTTGCTAACGGTACCAGAAATAGTAATCTTGTTTAAGATGGATTTCTAATAACATTATATCCGCTTATATATTCTTCAAGAAGTACAAGGCCTAGTTCTTAGAAATCGGCTAAAAAATTACTCAAAATAATGATTCTCATATTATCTAAGATTTCTTTAAAATCACCCATTTGGACTTAACACCTGCGAACGAAAGGGTCTCTTCCGTGACACTTGCTCCTAGAGCTATAGGCAACACATGAGTTGAAACTGGCCAGAATGCCCATGGACTAATTAGGAGCATCTAATTTAATTTCGAATCGACAGAATTAAATTAGATAGTTTATACTACAAAAATTATAACTGGAAAAGTTTAACCCCCCATTCCTTAGCCGTTACACCCAGGTAGTCTGTATCAATACGTCCGCTAACATTGTATTACATGTTTCCTTCTTATCTACCTGAATCAATCTTAGCAGCCACCTCTACATTTAGGAGAAACCAAATATTCGAACTGCCAATCACCAGAACACCATACTATCTGGAAAACATGACACATTAAGTCCACAATGTTTAACAGCTGTGTGATTGGTGAATTTTCCCGCAGAGAGCTATGACATCATTTTTTTATCTAAACCAGACTGAAGACTACAGAAAAATGTGACTATATTTATTATTTTGACACAAGAAATGTCTGCTGCATATCTATGATTCATTTGTCATTTCTGCCATACATCATGTGGTTGGTAAACGTTTGCATTGAATTTTATTACCAAAATCACGTGCAATTTTAAAAGCATTCTTGATCGTTTCCCTATTCAAGTAGCAGTGTGATATGTAAAGTATCAGATTATGCTGTAATCAATTTTATAACTTTGCTGCATTTAGAGGTAGCATTTATTATTTACGGGCATTACAGATCTTTAATGTCTAAAATATCTCTATTCAAGAGGTGTTTCACATATGGTAGATTACCAATGTGTTTCTTAATTTTAAATATTTTAACTTCTGATGACCTGTCCATTTAATTTCTGATGGCTTGTGTGATATCCATGAAGAATTAGTCTTCATTTATTTTTCTCCTGGACTTCAATGGTCGCGGAAGAGGATTGGGGGGAAGGAAATCGGCCATACTCTTTTGATTTAATTATCCCGGTAATCGCCTGGCGTGATTTGGGGAATTGTTGGAAAACCAAATTCTGGACAACTTGATGGGAATTTAAACCCGCGTCCTTTCGAATGCAAGGCCAGAGCGTTTCCGATCACCCACTACACTCCGTATGTATTTTTGCTTCCTAAGCGTCATTCAAGTTTTGCGATCCCAATGTCTGATCCAGGAAAACTGAGGAAAGAACAAATTTTACTCACATTACTTTATGTGTCACATATAGCACTCATTTTTCAATGAGATTCATTGCCTACATTTCTACTTCTGACAGATATGTAGCATCAAAGTTGCTAGAAATATTTTTCTGCTTTTAAACTAGTCAATAGCACAAGTATTACAAAAGTTGTTTGAATTCTTCTCATTCCACTAATATGAAAGTCAACATATCTATTGATTGTAAGTACCATGATGGCTTTGTCTAGACGCCTAGTTTCTATGTCCTGATCAGGATGTTCCAAAATTTCGCCTCATAGACCCCATATTTCACAAACGAAAAACACACTAATCAAACACATTTGTTGGACAGATGGTAACACTTTACTTCCTCCATTAATACTTAATACGACCTGGCAGTAGGAATAACATGATTGGCGTCAGCGAGGGCATACGTCCGTAAAACCAAAGTTACATATTTGACCAGCCAACGAGGAGTTAAACACATTGCACGCAGCCAAACCCTAATGCTGGGAACAGGAGGTAAAGAAAAAATGGCTGTAGCTTGAGATGTAGATCAGATAGATTAAAAAGTACAGGTCATCAGAAGATAAAATATTTAAAAATAGGAATCACGTTGGTAATCTACCATATGTGAAACATATCTTCAAGAGAGGAATATTATACATTAATGAACTGTAATACCCGTAAATCAAAAATGCTACCTCTAAATGCAGCAAAGTTAAAATAATAATACAATAATCTGATGCTTTACATGTCACACTGCTACTTGGATACGGAAACGATCAAAAAACAGTTCAAAATTGCACGTGATTTTCGCAATAAAACTGATTCAAAACATTTTCTGACCACATGATGTAAGGCAGAAATTCCGGATGAGTCATAGATAAGTAGCAGACATTTCTTGGGTCAAAATAATAAATATAGTTACATTTTTCTGAATCCTTCAGTCTCGTTTAGATGATAGATAATGTCATAGCTCTCTGCAGGAAAATTAACTAATCAGATGGCTGCTAAACATTGTGGATTCAATGTGCCATGTTTGCCAGTTGGTATGGTGTTCTGGTGATAGGTTGTTCGAATTTTGTGTTGCTCCTAAATTTTGTGGTGGCTGCTAAGATTCAGAAATTTCATGGGTCAAAATAATATGTATTTTTACATTTTTCTGAAGCCTTCAGTGTTGCTTAGATGATACATAATGTCATAGCTCTCTGTGTTAAAATTAACCATTCAGAAGGCTGCTAGACATTGTGGATTTAATGTGTCATGTTTCCAGTTAGTATGGTGTTGTGGTGATAGGCAGATCGAATCTTGTGTTTCTCCTAAATATGGCAGCTGCTAAGACTGATTCAGGTTTATAATAAGGAGAGACAAGGAATACAATATTTGCGGATGTATTGAAACAGACTATCTGGGTGTAACGGCTAACGATTGGAGGATAAAACGTTTCGATCTTTCTTCTTTTTGTGTAAACTATTTAATATAATTCTGGCGATTTTACATTATAGTAAATACACCTAAATTAGTCCACGGGCCAGTTTAAACTCATGTGTATCCGGTAGGCGTAGGACCATGCAGCACAGAATAGATCCTTTCGCTCGCAGGTGTTACGTTGCTATGGTTGAGTTAAATAAAGTCGTAGAAAATTTGGTAATCATTATTTTGAGTACCTTAGCCGATTTCTTAGAACGATGCCTTGTAGTTCTCGAAGAATTTATAAGCAGATGTAAGGTTATTAGAAATCCATACTATGCAAGATGACTATTTCCGCTAACTTAAGGAACTCTGTTGTTTTAATAGTAAATTTAATAATTTTTTTCAGTAACTTCTCAGTTTTCTGTTTCATTCCGAATTTCCACTATATTTTATTTTCTCAGCGCCATCTGTTACACTACGAAATATTATTTGACATCACTCTAGCGCTAACACTTAGTTTGTGTCCAATATCGGTAGCACAGGCTGTATTAAGGGGGCGCCCATTACTGACGTGACGTGCTTTTCTGGAATTGCTCCCCACCCCCCTACTGCTGAGACTTTCTGTGATTTTGTTGGACCACACACTGTATAGTGACGTGAGATTTTGAGGGAGATCCTTCCGTTCCCCTTCCCTCCGAGCCTACCAGTCGAACTAGTAACATTTTGAGATTTTTTTTTTAGGTCTCATGCTCCGAAGGGCTTTTTTAGAAGTCTTTAGTAGATAATTTTTAGTTTTACAATTTTACAAGAATTTCAAAACCTCACGAGAGATTTCCGTTTAGCGCCCTACCCTTGGTAATGATTCGTGGGATTTCACCGCCCCCCCCCCCCATATCACCACATGTCATTAATGTACGCCCCATAATGGCAGTGCCCATGTAGGTTGCAGATATTCCAGGGAATTAGCCACTTTTATGTTTCAACTAAGCAAAGAAGGTCGTGTATACTTGAGGTTTAAATTATATTATCAAAACAGCATCTTTGATACAGCAAGCAGTGATTCATCTTCTGAAGGAAAAAAACCCTTCTAGCAAGAAAAGTGTAAAATACGAGCAGGAGATTATAAATTCGTAGTTAAAAGATGACAGATTCAGTGGCTAAAATATCTTGTAACACCCAGTAACGAAGCATACCGAATCATATTCAGGCCATTGACCATTTCCAATTCTCCCTACGTAGTGAATTGTTGTTCGGCTTCGATTTGATTAGAGACGGGAATGAAATGGGGCATAGTTTCAGGGAAACAAACCAACATTCACATACAGCGATATAGTGAAAATATGGAAAATTGTAATCTATATGGCACTTCCAACTGTATATCAATCCAACGTTACTGCACGCCCACCAGTCTCGCTACGTACTTTTGATTTTGCAGAAATAATCAAAGCTTTAGTTACAGAGGTAAAACTGAAGGTAATACAAACTGGTTCATTTGGTATTTTATTTGATTTTATTATAGGAAACACATACAACAAAAATTGACATGGCGGTGACAGCCAGCTTACGACAGCCAGCAGACACAGATACCTGATGAAGACAGCCGAGCTTGCTGTCCAAACGTCGTGTTACTTTGACACCATCCGGCTGAACACCCGTGAAGATTATATTTCATCACTATGCCGGGAAAGTCTCCACTCACACAATGACATTCCTGTTTTCTGTTTCGTACTGAATTTGTACTAGTGTTTTATTAGCACCATCTTAGCTAGTCCCTAATATCGGTAGCGCAGGCTCCCTAAATAACAGTGGCAGTACCCGTGTAGGTTACTATTACTATTACTCTGCGATTCACTAAAAGTGTGTGGCAGAGGGTGCATTGCACCTATCCGAAAGGGTAATAGTTTGGAAGGGATATACGGGATATGGTAGGAGGTGACCATGGGCTATTGTGAGGAACCATCCCAGCATTCGCGTGGAATGATCTGGGAAAACCATGGAAAACCCAGATCAGGATGGCCGGAGAGCTTTATCGAAAGCTACTCCTGTCGGAAATTAAGTTTACTCGCCCGGTAAATCCTTTCTATTCCATTCCCTAATCGCTCGCAGAAAAAATGAATACAGAAAAGAATCGGTTCGGGCTCTGATTTCTCTTATCTTATTTTCACGGTCATTCCGAGATACGAATGTTGCTGGTAGCAATTTTTCTTTGCTGTCATTCTGTCGTTAATTTTTCAATTAGCTTCCGATGAGAGCAACGTCTTCGGTGTTCCAGGTCTTCCCAACCTAACTCCTTCAGCAACGCACTTACGCTTTCCCTCCAACTATATATACCTGTCACGAATCGGGCGGCCCTTCTGGACCCTCTCTAATGCCTCCATTAACCCCTTTTGATAGGGACCCCATACAGAACAACAATATCCCAAGTGAGGACGCACTAGTGACTTATATGCAATCGATTTAACTTCAGGAGTGCATTGTTTTAAATTACGACCTAGAAATCGGAGCATACGATTTGCTTTCCCAATTACATTTTCGATATGTTCATTCCACGACAAATTTTTCAGAGCTAAATGGTGTCACATTTTTACTTACACGCATGACTTGGCACTTTTTAGCGTTTAACTCCAACGGCCAGTCTTTACACCACGCAATTATTTTCATAATATCGTCTTGTAACAAAGCGCAGTCTTCGTGGGTTTTGATTTCACGATAAATATTAGCATCATCGGCAAATAATCTTTTCATACCCATTATTATGTCGCACAAATCATTAATGTATATGAGAAACAACAGAGGCCCTATCACGCTTCCCTGGGGAACCCCGGACCTCACCTCGGTAAATGATGAACTCTCACCGTCGAGAACTACACACTGTGTTCTGCCCTTCAGAAAGTCTGCAACCCAGTCGCATATCTGTCTAGATATGCCGTAGCCACGAAGTTTCCTAAGTAACCTAGTGTGAGGCACAGTGTCAAAAGCTTTTTTAAAATCTAATAGAACTATATCAACCTGGGATTGCCCATCTATAACACGGCACAAGTCGTGAATTAAAAGTGCAAGTTGTGTTTCGCAGCATCGGCCTTTTCTGAATCCATGTTGATTTGGGTTTAAAAGCTCATCTTCATCCAAAAACCGCATGACATTTGAATAGATGATGTGTTCTAAAATCCTACAAAATACTGATGTTAACGAGATCGGTCTATAATTTTGAGGATCATTAATATTCCCATTTTTAAACACTGGACTTACGAAGGCGGTCTTCCATTCGGCTGGTATTTTTCCTTGATCCAAGGAGGCGGTATATAATTTCATCAAATACGGTGCAATTTCCTTTGCGTACCTGGAGTACAATCTTGTAGGAATACCGTCTGGTCCGGGAGCCTTAATGGTTTTTACACTCATAAGCAATTTAGTTATTCCCTCGACATCAAGAACGAGAGTATTCATAATTTTGTTTGTTCGATTTGCAAATGTCGGAATCTCCTTTGAGTTTTCTGTCGTGAAAACTTTTTAAAATATATTATTCAAGATTTTTGCTTTCTCTACGCTAGTTTCGGATAATTCCCCATTTTCCTTAATCAGTGAAGGCATAACCTTACGAGAGCCTCTTAGTAATTTGACATACGACCAGAACTTTTTTGGATCAGTAATCAGATTTCCGGACAAAGTCCTGGCTTGGAATTCTTTAAACGCATCCCGCATTGCCTTACGCACTTCCCCTCGTAACTGGACTAATTTAGCACGATTAGACGAGTCCCCGATTTCTTTACCATGACATGTAAAAAGCCTTTGCTTCCTAAGCAATCGATTCACTTCCCTATTGAACCACGGAAGGTTCTTACTTACCTTAATAAGCTTCTTAGGAACAAATTGATTCAAATCGTTCCATATTATTTCTTTTAACTTAAACCAAAGTTTCTCAACATTTGTATTTAGCGTGTACGTTTCAAAATTTTTCTTCAAGTGATCAACCAAACCTCCATCGTTTGACTTATCGAAGCAATATACGAGTTTGTCTTTGTCATGCTTCAAATTCATACTAGATTTTAAAGTTACCACAACCACCTTTTGATCACTTATACCGTCTTCTACACAAACTGTATCTACAATATCAGGATTACTTATAAGAAAAAGATCCAAAATGGACGAGGAATCTTTATCGCACCACGTTGGCTCTTGAACCATCTGTTCAAAAGATCTTTCTGCAAATACTCCTAGGAACGTTTCGGTTACTAACCTATCTCTTCCGCCCAACCTGAAAGTGCATGTGTCCCAATTAACCGACGGTAGGTTAAAATCACCACCCACGATCAATATGTGTCCCTGAAATTTCTTATAAATTTTATTAAGCGACTCTCTGAAGTATTCCGCGTTAGCCAAATCAGAATCCGGAGGTCGATAAAATGACCCGATTATGAACTTTAAATTTTTACGAATTTTTACCTTGACCCATAAAAACTCGCAAAAATTTTCAGTTTCGGTTACGACAGAACAATTAACGGTTTTGTTAACGGCCACGAACACACCCCGCCCATTGAGACAGCTCTGTATTTGCGAAAAACATTGAAATGAGGGCCAAATACTTCGCTAGAGTCTACCTCTGGCGTCAACCAGCTCTCAGTTCCTAGTATTATATCGGCATCATTAGTCGCCAATGCGGCATAGAAATCGGCTACTTTCCCACTAATACTCCGACAATTTAGGACCATTACCCTTAGCCGCTTTGTATTATTTGTGGAGTCTAAATTCGTATTTTCCCTATTCGCATTCTGACGGAAATGGGTGCAGTATTTGGGGCTGCGACATTCAACTCCCGTGAATTCCCGTTCATTGACGCAGATTTATTCAATTCTCTGATTCAAGCAAGTGAAAAAGTACCTCTAATCGTGTCGTTTAAGTTTTAATATCCAAAAATAGCATCTTTGAAACAATGAGCAGTGATTCATCTTGGAAAAAAAATTGCACCTAGGTAAAATAGTGTAAACTACGAGAAGAAGTTTATAAATTCGTGGTTAAAAGTTGACAGATTCACTGGCTGCTTAAAGTAAAGCGCGAAGCGTGAGATATATTTCCTCTGTTTGGCGTTTAATTTGATCAAAAATGTTACACACACCAACATCTACGACAAAAAGGCAATTCAGAACACATCAACAATTGTTAAGTTGCAACAACAACCGAAACTAAAATCGAAGCTAATGTCAAAATCCAAACTACACGATCCAAAAGTTATAGCCGAAACGATGAAACTAACCAACGTTATTGCTGATCGCAACCTATCTTTTAATATCGCACCTCATTTAAGTAAATTAATTTGTGATTCGTGTCCGGATTCAAAAATTGCAGAAGAATTATCGATGAGTAAGACAAAAGCTAGAATGATTATAGTAAATGGAACCGGACAGATACCGGAAGAAAATCTAGTAGAGATGCTACAAAACGGTCACTTTTCAATACTTGTTGACGAAAGAAACATTAAATCTACAATCAAACATTGGCGCTTATCTTAGGAATGGTAAACTAAAATTTCCACTTTGAAGATTGATTTCTAAGTTTAATACCAATCTTAGATGGTACAGCAACTGTATTAAATAAAAAATTATCGAATATATTATCGTGAAAGGCATACCTATCAAATGAAATATGCTTGTCCTTGCCTAGATAGTTTCAATGTTATGTTCGTGGGTAATCATTTACTGGTAACTTTGTTAAAAAAAATTACATACGTCATCTTTCCACTGTTACGTGCATTTGTCATTCTTTATCCCTATGCGCATCAATCGCATTCAAAAATTGTCAGGAGACGTTGTGAATTTCTGAAGAGAAGTATTTAACAGAACAATACATTCTCCAAAACGTATTGGAGATGTTAATACATATTAAGCTTTCACAAATTACAAGTCGCACAAATTACTTCACCCTAGCCCAACAAGATGGTTGTCACTCTTTGAGGTATTAACCAGACTCCTGGAATAATTACCCTCTACTAACTTATATTTCCAAGCTGGAGATCTGGTTTATCGTTTACTTTCGGTTCAAGCAATTCTCACCAAGTCTCTCGAAACGACGACAGAATTGTATCTGGAGTTTTTTCAGTTTTCATTGCGTACATTTACCTAGTTCGATAAAGAAATGCAGTCTGGAGCATAAGATTATATTTACTATGCGTCTACTTACTGACGGCTTCTGCAACTATTTTTGTGTGCTTTGTACCATCGGGATATTTACACCACACCGAAACAGAAAAACTTGAAAGAAGAAATATTACAGATACAAAAGAAGCAAAAGCCAAAAATGATGAAAACCAAAAATTATTTTACTTTGATTTTTAAATAATTGTATACTTAATTTCTTAAATAAAAGTTACAAATCTAACAATACTGTAATGTCCTATAGAGCACGTCGGCTCGCTGGCGCGGAGGTATGCTGCCCGACACTGTGTGTATCTGAGGGCCAGTCGATGATAGAAGGCAGACGCCTGTCCCCAGAGACATGTTTGGTTTGGCGCAGGGGCGCGGGACACAGACCGCCCTCTCTTCTCGCGATATTTTTGTTTTTTCTGGAGGGCTTGCCGTATGTGGTACAGTGTGTGGGACAGCCAGAGGATGGAGGGGATGGCATCTACTCCTCGGAAGTGTTTCTTTTGCTATGTTCTATGTCGTCGGGAGAAGGAGAACGTTGCTGGACGCCCGAGAGCAAGGTTGTGGGCAGTGGCTGCTGCTACAAGTGAGACGGAGGTAGCTGTGTGTATCAGCCGGTCGCGCTGGTCAAACCCTGGCCCGCCGACGCCGCCGACGCCGCCGCCGACCAGTGTCCCTGCCGGGTAATGTGTACCGCCTGCTGATATAGAGACATTCTGCAACATCTCAAAACCCTGGAAACTGCCCTGAGTGACTCATGCCAGAATTAAAGAGCTATTAGCCTGGGTGCCTATCATATGTTTGCCATACATTTGTGATCTTGAGATGACAACAATTTTGTCTTAATGAATAAATTCATTTTCTTTTACTGTGAACCCATTTCTTTTGTGTGATCCCCTGAGAATTGTCATGTGAAGAGCCCATTATAAATATTATTGAATTAAAATAAATTAACTTTGCTACTTTTGCAAGCTGGCACCATACAAGGTATTTCCAGTCTAAACTAATACCGCGGCCAACGAGATATTACAATACACAATAAATTTATATATGTGTTTTTATTCCATGAACAATGTACAGAGAGTACATTTAACGTTTTGAAATAATAATTTTACTGGTCTCTTCTGCTTTATTATGGTTAAATCGCTGTTTTTCAGTCTCGCAGGTTTTCCGACACTGATTTCCGCTTTCCTACTAAGCAGCCGAATCAACAAAACATGGAAGGGGAATGACACTGCGATTCAAATTGTCACCTCATTGATGTAAACAGAAGAAGGTACCTGGAAATGAAAGAGATGTCTACACTAACGATGGCACAATTACCTGGCGTACATGAATCCATGCAACTGACAGAACTGCTGTACTTTCTGTGTCTGAGAGGTCATCTTAAGTGATGAATACTAACTGTCCAGCAGGGTAAAGAAAAGTAGGGAATGTAAAATGACTCTAAGTGTTGTTAACAAATGAATATAAAATCCTCTAGGTCCAGTATAACTAAGATACATCCCCCGGTTTAAATATCGTCAGCAATATGTCTCTTATATATGGGGTTGTAAAACATTAGAAGGATTATTTACTCTGAAAATCGGAAACATAATCCAATATAACAGTGAGGACAAGGTAGGGCGTTGCGTTGTTGCTTCAACCAGTTTCAATCGAATGAGGGCCGACATTATCCACACTATCGGACAGGTGACGTATTGGTCAAGTGCAGACCGACGGTATCTCAATCCTGAAATGCTCAAATCATAATTTCAATAATACACTTTAGATTATAAAAAA